>VKHL01000127.1:10602-84445 GCA_015146655.1 Ochromonas danica
TTGACTTGTGAGGTCCTTGGCCTGATATTCTATTGCTGTCTCTAAACTACGATGACAACTTTCAGATAGCGTATCCCATCTAGCTGACATACCACCCAACCTATGAAACACCATAGATAATCCTTGACTTGTGAGGTCCTTGGCTCGATTTTCTATTGTTGCCTCCAAACTACGACGACAACCTTGAGATAGGTCATTCCATCTAGCTAACATTCCACTTAACCCATGAAACACCATAGATAATCCTTGACTTGTGAGGTCATTAGCCTGATATTCTATTGCTGTCTCCAAACTACGACGACAACTTTCAGATAGCGTATCCCATCTAGCTGACATTCCACTTAACCCATGAAACACCATAGATAATCCTTGACTTGTGAGGTCCTTGGCCTGATATTCTATTGCTGTCTCTAAACTACGATGACAACTTTCAGATAGCGTATCCCATCTAGCTGACATACCACCCAACCTATGAAACACCATAGCTAAATGTTGACTTGTGAGGTCCTTGGCCTGATATTCTATTGCTGTCTCCAAACTACGATGACAACCTTCAGATAGTTCATTCCATCTGGCTGACATACCACCCAATCCATGAAATACCATAGCTAAATGTTGACCTGTAAGGTCCTTTGCTTGATATTCTATTGCTGTCTCCAAACTACGATGACAACCTTCAGATAGTTCATTCCATCTGGCTGACATTCCACTTAACCCTTTAAGTAAAATCGATAGTTGTCGACCGAAAAGGTCGCTACCATTACGCTGTATGGCTTCCCGTAAAAAATGGTCTTCTGCAGACAACAAGGGCGGTAGGCGATCCAACCCCTCAAAAGTGGTCATTGCCTTCACTGTTTTATCAACCAGTTCATCGATTACTAGCCGTTCGGACTCTTCTAGCTCATTCATCGACACACCCAACGATCCCAAAGAGTATACCACCCTTGTCCAATCTTTTCCTGCTGATTTTCTCTCATCTGCTCGTAATTGGTTCAACAAAACAACTCTTGTTTCGGGTGCGATAAAGCTAGCAGCAAAGCCGAGCTTTGGCAGAGCGTACAAAGCTTTTGAAATACTAGAGCAATCCAGCTCATTCGTCACTCTCTTTAACTCCTTTGCCAATGATATCTCTAAATTGGGAGGAAAATCTCCTTTTTGAACTCGCATATAGCGTAGACCGGACAATGCCAAAACTATTTCCTTACCTGACAAGTTCTCTGAACACACACACTCGTACAACTTCTTCAATGCTAGTGAGATTAACACTTTATGCTTAGAATCACGAGTACTTAAACCCAGGCGACCTAATAACCAGATCCAGGTCCCTACGATTCCCGAGGGCACCTGCTCTGCTTTCACTTCCAAACAAGGAAGCAATTCATTCAGTAGGACATCTTTTCTTCTCGACTGTACTGATAAATCATCAAAGAATTGGACTATGGCTTCTAAATCCTCGGCTGAACTACAGTCTTTCGATTTCAACTCTTGTAAACGCAGCAACACATCCTCTTCAAATACACTATCAAGTCCTTCACAGCCAGCTCCATGAAGCTTCAATTCTGATGAGGATAATTTGCCACGTGGATCCTCATCTCCATTTCCAGCAAAAGTGTGATTAAAACGAGGTTTGAAGCCAGCCAAAGGAAGAGGAGAACGATCACAGGTTGAGGTCAGCAAAGGGCAAGCAAATTTCTCATGATATGATGGTTTATTCAAACGACTCAGAAAAGAGTAGAAAGGACGAGAGTAGCGATTGCATCGACGCATTCTTCCAATATATGGACAGCAATAATATCAGACAGAGGCGGCAGGAGGAAATTGGATGATTTGAGAAGAAGGAAGGATGTGTGTGTGTGTGTGTGTGTGTGTGTGTGTGTGTGTGTGTGTGTGTGTGTGTGTGTGTGTGTGTGTGTGTGTGTGTCTGGGACAACAACGACAACAACAACAACGACAACAGCAACGAGAGCAACAAAGTTGATTTCAACAGGAAAAGAATGACTGACACAACTGCCACTACCACAACTACTATCCCAAAGGAGACTGAATGGGAAATAAGTGGTTGGAATAATCTGAAATCAAATAAAAATCAAGAAGCAATTGTTGATTTTACAAATGATTTAAGTGAACGATTAGCTTCAAGAAGTTTTGTGGGTAGAAGGTAAACCCTCTTTCCTTTTTGATCTACCATGCTCTCATTACTCTGACTGGTTTTCACTATTTGTCTTAGTCAAGCTTATTCTGGTGTGAAAGAATATCTATTGGCAATTGTGGATGCGAAAGTTGCCTTGGAATTAGATCATGCCAACATTAAGGTGTGATTGATAACACTTCATCACTGATATAAACCTCTTATCACCTCTTAATCTTCTAGGCTTGGTATGCGTTGGCCAAGGCTTTCTATGGTGCTCATCGTTATGATCGCTGCCTTGAAGCATGCAACAGTGGTTTGCAACTTGATGCAACGGATGCGGTTAGTAGATCGTGCACTGTCAACTTTACCCTACTCCTCTTACAAGCCTAATTGTGGTAACTTATCATGCTTAGAAACTCTTGCAAGTCCAAGAACAGTGTCATAAGCGCATTAATGGTGAGCCAGAGGAACCTCCTGTGCGTAGACGCTCTCAAGACCACAGTCACGAGCACGAACATGAGCATGAACACGAGCATGAACATGAGCACGAGCATGAGCATGACCATGGACATAGTCATGATCACCAGCATGTGAGCACTAAGGCTGCAGTATCGAAGCCACCTCTTCCTCATGCGGAAGCGGCCCATGCAGCTGAATCTAAAGCTGCTGCAAGACACCCTTCTCCAACTGCCAAGGATGCTCATGTGAGAAGATCGTCTAAAGCCGGAGCTGATCCAGAGCATGATGCTTCTGTGGCACATGCTTCTGCACCTGTTCGAAGAAGCTCGAAAGCTGGGGTTGATCCTCATGACCATCATGATCATGCACCTGTTCGACGCGGATCCAAGATTGCGCAAGATGAGCATGCCCATGAGGAGACTCCTGCTAGGGATGTAGCGGAAGGCCGCGATCATGATCATGATCACAACCATAAGTCTGCTGGTGACCACTTGGAGTGCGGAGGAGAGTGTGGAGGTCACGATCATGACCACCATGATCATGTTGGCGAAGGCGCTGGACATGATCACGGCCATGTTCATGATCATTAAGCACATATTGCTTCCTTTATTTGATGTTCTTATCTACGGCTACCCTACCTTTGAACTGTGTTTGATCGTTGCTTTTATTAACGATGTTCTTTATGCTTTCACTAAGAGATGACCAAAGGCCAATTCTCCTTATTAACAATATCACAAAAACCACATCATTTAATACAATACAAGGAAAAGCAATGGCTACTATCTAATTTTGCAGGAAAACACATCAACATGACAATATGAAGAAGAAGAATCTAATTTGCGTGTTCACCAAAACAGGAAACACAGTAAACCTAGTGTAAAATATGGGAATAGCGACGATGATATCGACGATGATTGCAAAACTAAACTATAGGGTTGATCACTTCCATCTCTATCTCCTGCACAACATTTGTTGGAGAAGAAGCAGAAGAGGAAGCATCTCCATCTCCTTGCTGGGGAAAGCGGGCAGATGGAATACGATTCATGATCTCTTCGTCATCTAGGTATTCTATTTCTTCATGTTCCCCACCCCAAGCAGATTGTCTACTACAATCATCTATTTTATCATCCATTGAACTACTACTTATACCAAATAAAGTCAAAGGACAATATCTTTTTAATACTTTTATTTTTAAACTATCCCATGCATCAGGTTGTAAATAGAAAAAAATCAGACAATATCCAATACCTACAGTAGGTGCACATAAATTAGCAATAATAATAGGTGCTGTATCATTATAGGTATTGTTATTATAATCTTGCCAACATGGTCCTAAACGTGTTATGACTTGTACTATAGCATAATATCTCATTCTTTTAATAATCACTTCAATATTCTTAGCATGACTTTTTGCTAATTGTCCTTTATTAATATAATCTGGTAATCTTCTTAACAAAATCTTTGTTAAACAATACTTAATTACATTAAAGCAGATAATAGTAATACGTATCCAATAATAGATACGAAAACCAAGACAAGAAATTGTTAAATTCCATCCAACTGTAGTCATTAAGAAGACTATTAAGAAAGTTGGTAAAGACAGTGTAAGTAGTAGATAATAACGATATTCTACATGTATTTCCACTGCTTTTAATGTTCTGACAATACGAAATAAGATTGAAGATAAGAGATTAGTCCATAATCCCATAGCAGTATCTGTAAAGATAATACAATACAGATAGACTGTATTCCCCCATGATGTTGTTTGTGGTGGTACTAATCGAAAGAGATAACTTAAATCATAGAGTAAGTTCATTACTGCTAATGATGTGATAAGAATTAAAAAACCTGTTAAACGTGGTAATAATTTTAATGTCACATATAATTGTAATAGTGTAGTAGAAAATGAAAATATTGCAATCGCAATGGAAAGATTGATTGCGTAATGATGACTTTCTTCTATCATTGAGAATCAACAAGAGCAAGAGAAGAAGGAGAAGAAGAGAATAGGAGGAGGAAGAGGGAGGAGATAGACTACTATCCTAGTGAGAGATGTTTCTCTCTTCTGTGCTAACTTGAAATGGTGAGTCCATTCCGAATTGAGAAGAGAAGATCCAATCCCATTCCATCTTAATTCCATGGAATTCTCGCAGTTGGGAAGACATCCTACATCCGGACATGTAGACCAGTCTACTGTAATGTGCGATGGATGACGATGAATGATGATAATCAACTTAGCTTACGTACTAAGGGATTATCACTTAAATGTTGTATAATATATCTTGTTACTAGTTAGTAAAAACAAAACGCCATAGATGATAATTTTGTCTATGATGAAATTACAAGAAGGCCGGAAGGGAGTAACTGTGTGGAGTCTATTGGCCCCTTACACAGCCCCATCAATCAAGAAATGAAAGTGAGTGGAGACTAAGAATAAAGGTACTAATTATTTGTGTTATTAGACCTTGAGTACCACATCGTTATAGGCCTTAAGTAGCTCATTAACAGGGCCAGGTGGGAGAGATCCGGTGAGTCCGTAGATAGCAGCATTGCCCGCGTTGGGATTGGGATTCTCACGTACCCTTTTGACAGCGTCAGACAGATCCTTTAAGAACTTCTCTTCTCGTCCAATATGAGTTACAGTACAGCAAAGATGCAGGCAAGGTGGACCTTGCAAGTTGTTGAGAGTCCATCCTCCATTTTTATGCATCTCATCAGATACGCTGTAAATGTTGATTGCTTTATCTGAACTACCAAAGCAAACAATCATAGCGTCCACTTCACCACAAATCTTTAATCCAGGAATGCGACGAACTCCATCGGCAATACGACGCGCTGTGTGGAAGATATCAGTAGTATGGGCACGATACTGTTTCTGTCCTAAAGACATCATACTAGCCCAACACTGAGCGATCAGTCCACCCGAGCGACTTCCTGCAATCGTAGGAGTTGCATACATGCCACCAGTCCAATCAGCATAGCAGAAGTACTGAGCATGGCGCAACTCACGATGACGATAAAGTACTACAGAGGTTCCCTTCAGAGCATAGCCATACTTATGGGTATCCAGAGACATCGTGGTCACACCGGCGACAGAGAAATCGAAGTTTGGAATAGAAAATCCTTCTTTCTTAGCAAATGGCAAGATGAAACCTCCTAAGCAACAATCCACATGCAAACCAATACCATACTTGACAGCCAAACGACCCATAGCTTCGACAGGATCAATGGCACCGTGAGGATAAGAAGGAGCAGAGGCATACATCATGATAGTATTCGAAGTAATAGCAGATTCTAGAGCAGATAAGTTAACACGGAAAGTCTTTGGGTCAAGATCCACTTTAATAAGCTTGATTTTCAACATGTCACAGGCTTTGTCAACAGCGGCATGAGCAGAGACACCACACACTAACTCAGGCTCAGTAATCTGATAGCGATCACAGTAGTAATCACGATGTGCCTTAATAGCTAGGATGATGCTTTCAGTTCCACCAGAAGTAGTGCTTCCACAGACATCATCATCAGGATGAGCACGCACCAAAGCAGCAGTCATGGCAATAATCTCTGATTCAAACTTCATCACACTAGGCCAGATATCAGAATGAAGAGGATTAGAGATAGAATAGTAATTGAAAGCCTTATTTAAGAGTTCAATGTGATCTCGTTTGCCAAAATAGACAGCACCAGAGACACTACCTGCCTCCCAGATAGGATCCTCAGCCTTGGTAGCACTCTGCATTAATTCTAGGATTGCTTCATTAGACAATCCTTCTTCAGGTAGAACTTTGTTAATAGGCCCTAAAGCACGGCTCTTTACTTTGAGTTGCTTCTCAAGACTTTGTTCTAGTTTATCTCCTTCTTTACGGAGAGCGGATTTGACAAAGGAAAACTCTTTCACGTGGCCATAACCATATTGAGCCAATTCTTTAAATGTACGATCAAAGCTTTGGAAGCGTCTGATCGCAGTGAAAATGACAGTAAAGCCTTTAGCTACTGCACAGAGCAGAGCGACAGCTAGCAGATCGCTCAAGACAAAGCGAATATGAGGCAACAACAGTGTGGCACGACCTGCTAACAAGACTTGTAATTCATTAAGCAATTGATGCAAAAGATCAACACTATCTTCAGTCTTCTGTGTAAAACGATAGACTAGGAAGAGGACAATGAAAAAGAAACCATATGGTCGAAGACGACGATATAATGTCCAATTTTGCAAGAGAAAGAGAGCAAGAACAGAAGTAAGAAGTGGATAATCCATTATTAAATCTTTCTTCTTTAAGATAGAACAAGGTTAAGAAAGTATTCAAAGGAAAAGGAAATGAGAGTTAAGTCAATTGGGAATAGAATATGATCTTGTTGGGAATGATCGATCTTGTTGCCAGCACAGCAGCGCAGGTGACTGCTCCTCTCAGTTGTTGTTCTCTTTGTTTGTTGTGCAGCAGAGAGGCACCGCGTAGCGCAAGCGCATCACACTTTGTCGCAGAAGTGTTTATGACGATGTGGTGGAAGTTATTGTGCCCGACATTCAAGGTTATGTTGAATTGATTGATGTGCAATTATTGTATTGATCAACGATAGAACTCGTTTAGGCTATAAGTGGAAGCATACACTACTGTTATAATCGTTGTTGATGGAATTCGTGAAATCCAATATCTATAAGATTCATGATTTCTACATCTGGTTTCTTTCTTATGCTATATAAGTATAGAGTGCTCAAGAAAACAAAATCATCCATATGTTCTTTTTCTTTCTTTTTTTTTGATTGTTAAAAGTTGCGTGTTATTTGGAAGACTAAATGACGCATTAGCCAGCTAAAAGCATTTTGCAATCTCTACAATAAAAAGCAAAAGCTCCTAACAGGATGAACTTCTCATACTGAAAGGCAAACAAATACTAATAATTTCCATCTCACTAGTTGATAGATGAGATGATGCGAAAAACAAACTGAAGAAGCTACAACTAATGGCATCAATAATGCATGCGTATATGCAACAACAGGGATGACACAACAAAAGCTTTTACAAGCCAGCAGCGGCATCAAAAATGGCGAAGGTATCTTTAGGTTCAAAAACTCTTACCAAGGAGACAGATGAGTCGTCAAAACCTAAATGATGGAGACTCCATGGACCATTCACTTGACTTTGTAAGTAGAAAGAAAGACGATTGGACTTATCTTCTACAACGAGTGGCCCAAGGCGAGCAGCGGGGACAGAAGCTAAAACTTTTTTAATCTCTCCAGTTTGGTTATCTAACACGCCGATCACAGCCTTGCCATTCAAGAAACTGGTAAAATATAATGCAGATCTCTGGCTAGAGTATCCGATAAACTGAAGAATTCCAGCACTATTACTGATATTGACTACTTGACAATCAGCAGTGGGAATACTGGTATCACAAGTGGTAACCTTTTGATCCAGCACCGAGTCAGGACGATTGGGAAAATAATTGCATAATGCAAAGTAGTGATCATTGACCTCATCATAGGAAGACGCATTGACATACCACATGTAAGGCAAGGCAAAAAGCTCCTCATCTTGGACATAGTCATCACTTGGTGTTAGTGTAAAACGACTGATGACTCGCCCGTAGGTAGAGACAACTTTAATTCCATATAGAGTCTTTTGATTAGGTGCGTACTGTAAATCAAAAAACCAAAATGGGGTACTTGGCCAGGTTTGGGTGAGGTGTAGATTTTTGTCAAACTCATAGAGGACAGAAGTGTTCGATGTGTCGGGAAAGGCCACGACAAAAGTGCGATCATTGATTTTATCAGTTGTCATTTCAAGAGATGGCCATGAAAATGTAATAGATGCATCAGATTGCTTGATAACCTGACCATCATTGGTGGATAGAATTTCTAACTTCCCTAAACGTTGTGAATCTTGTCGAACGGTCGCCATCTGAGGATTGCCATTTGCTACAACCACATATGAACTCAAACATAAGATGAATAAGACAACAAGACTAAGCAAAGCAGCCATCATCTTTTACAATGGAGATCTTGTGGTGGAAAACAGGGATGGTGGACAGGACAGGCCGGAAGGCTTGATGGAGGGAAGATCGGGAGATGAAAGTTTGGTTTGGTGGTGTGAGAGTGGAGCGTTCTGTGCTCTGCCAGCCCTTGCTGTTCCTGTGTTGGCAGTTCAGATCGGGCAGTTTTGCGATTTTGCACGCGTCAAATTTCGAAATTTCCAATTTCAACTTGCGTATCTTTGGGTTTGGGTTTGGGTTTGGGTTGGAACGTGGGTTCGTTGTGTGGGGATTGGTTTGGACTGTAGACTTATTGCCCACAACCACTTGATATCTTCAAGAATAGATTCTCTGTTTTGATTTTATTTTAGTCTTGAAATCGAGGACAATCAACATATATGATGCGAGAGCACAAAGACACAATTAACACACCACCCACTATCGTTCTACTTGTTACTCCTCCTCTTCTCTCATTCGCTGTGCTAAGTAAGATCTATAAGACTCCAAGCACTCTCGATATACATCGGCATGGCAACTAACGACTTGTCGAAATGCAGAAGAAGACGGGGAGAGATCTTGCGGATACCCACCTCCCATTGTCACCACCGTTTTAATTCCTCTCTTTGCGAGCTCTTCGAAAACCATATGATTACGCCTTCTAATACCTTCGCGAGTAACTTTCAGTTTACCTAGTTTATCCTCCTCATGGATATCAACACCTGCTTGGAAAAAAGCCAGGTCTGGCTGATGATGATTGAGTAGGTATGGAAGCCAACTTCCCAATGCAGCGAGATATGCTTCATCTCCTGATCCACCTGGAAGTTCAATATCTAATGTAGATACTTGCTTAGTAGAAAAGTAATTCTCTACACAATGTAAAGAGAAAGTACAAACTTCTGGATGTCCTTCAAAGAGTACAGCATTACCATTTCCTTGGTGAACATCCAAATCAATGATCAATACCTTCTTCACATCGTGTGGAAACTCTTTAAGAGCAACATTGGTAGCAACTGCAATATCACTAAAGACACAAAAACCTTCTCCATAATCATAGAAGGCATGATGTGTTCCACCTGCTAGATGTCCTGCAAAGAGACTATTGGGAAGTGTAAAAAGAGATCTCATTGCTGCAACTGTTCCTCCTACACTACTTAACGTTCTTCTTACATGCTCTTCACTCCATGGGAAACCTGTCTTGCGAACTTCCTTTTCTGTTAATTTTCCTTCAATCACTCTTGAGACATATTTTGGACAATGTGTTGTTACTAACTCGTCAAATGTTGCTAATGGAGATTTATGGAAAGTAACTAAAGATGACTCTCTCTCATAATCATGTTGTAAGCTTTGTCGTACAAGTCGATATTTTTCCATTGGGAAACGATGTTTAGGAGGAAGAGGAACTTCATAATGATCATTGGAAAAGAAATGTACAGGAGGAAAGTTCATTCCCTCTAACTTCATCTCCATGGCCATCGCAGTGGAGAGACTGCTACTGCTAGTGCTGCTACTTGCTCTCCTTCTGCTATCAAGAGCAAAAGAAGAAGTAGATCGAAGAAAACGAACCATAAGAACCATGAGACCAAGCATGCAAGGAACCGTCGTTTTGAGATCAACTGTATTAGAAGAAAGGTAATGGATGTTATTCGAAAGAAGAAGAAACCATCGACTTTAACTTGATTGTAAAGTCAAATCAACCAATTGATGATGACATCATTCGAATGACTGCTGTGTTGGCAGTAGGCTAGAAGACAGACTTCAGATTTAGGTATTTAGGGAATTTAGTATAAAAACGGCAGCAGAAACAGCTTTTTTGTCTCCCAGAGTTCTAGACTGTCAGGCTTCTAGAAGAAAGAACAAGAGAGAGAGAGAGATCGAACGATTGTCCATAGAACAACCACTCGTCAAGTACAGCTACTTGAACTATCCATTGTCTTTCCTTTTGAATACTTTGGGTTTGAATATTCTTACCATGACAACAACAATGTTTGAAGTGAAATTAGCCATCTATGATCTATCTCGTGGAATGGCTAAAACTTTATCTCAATCTTTACTTGGTCAACAAATTGAAGGTATCTGGCATACTGGTATTGTTATCTATAATAGAGAATATTATTTTGGTGGTGGTATTCAAGTTTTACCATGGGGTCAATTTTCTTCACAAAATAACTTACCACCTTATAATATACAAATTCTTGGTCATACAACGAAAACACAACATGAATTAGAATCTTATCTTTATTCTATACAAAATCAATATACAACAGCTACATATGATTTAATAAGAAATAATTGTAATCATTTTGCTGATACAGTTAGTAAATTCTTATTAAATGGTCAAGGTATACCATCTGGTATTGTTAATTTACCACAAATGATCTTTTCTACACCTGGTGGTGCTATGTTACGTCCAATGATTGAATCTATGCAAAATAATGTTCGTCAACAACAAGGGTATGGATTAGATCCTTTTCATTCTGTTAATGCTAATAGTCGCAGTGCAACCACTGGAAGTGCAGGAAGTACACCCACTGCCTCTAGTAGTGGTACCTCTTTTGAGAATGCACTTACTGAGTCAGTCACTTCCATGGTTTTAGAAATGGCACAACAAGCAGAACAGCAACAAGAACAAGCGTCACGTGGGAAGATTGCAAAGAAAGCTATACTTGAAGAGCAACCTTATATATCTGCTGATGCAAGCTCTGTGTCAAAGTTAATGAACAAATTGCTTACGTTGAGTGACCTGCAAGATGAACAAAAGGAACGCCTTCAAACGATTGCTACGGCATTGCAATCTTCGCAGAATACTGTTTTCTCAGTGGATGACTATTACTTACTTGAGAATATTCTAGCAACACATCCTGAAACACATTTGTCCACTCTTTTTATTGTTCGATTGATGTTCTTACATGATCGTATGACGGACTTTAAGGAGGTACGTTTGATTAAAGAGATATTGAGTCGCCTCTTAGCAAAAGATGCTCCACAAGGCAAAGTTGAGGGTGCGCAAGTGAGTGGATTTGCTTCTGTTCCTGCACATGCTATGGCGCTTTGTGCGATTTCTAACTTATTGAGTCATGAAGCGGGATTGGCATTACTGTGTCCCAATCCTGTCACATCCGCTAAGGAAGATGATCTTACTATCACCTCTGGTGATAAATACGCTTCTGGATCGAATCTTTCTATGGAGTTAACCAATGATATATTAGATACGGTGCTGGCTGGACTTGCTCATGGACGGGCGGAAGTGCGACAAATGAGTGCTACTCTAGCTTACAATCTAACTCTTGCTTGTACTCCTCATGGTCAACTTGCAGGGCCCTGGGCTCCATCTTCCTCGTCGTCTGGAGAAGAGATCGAACTACACAGCCAGGCATTACAGCTTTTATGTGCTTGTTTAGATGGCCTTCCAGCTGAACAAGATTCCTTGGTCCGTAAACGCAAGCTTGCCGTGGCTTGCCGTATCTTGCGAGCTTTCGGCAAAGCTGCCGCAGACTTGATACAAGATCTTGGATTAGATGGCCCTCTGCAAGTGTTGAGACAAACTTCCTTACCCAATGAGGAACTAGCTATAGTTGATGAGATAGTCGCGACTGTACGCTGACCTTCTAAGTACAAAATAAAACTAAGTAGTTGCAATAAGTCGGCAATTTAACTTAATTAATCTACCATCTAATATGACAAGAATTGAACGAGACAGCATGCCATTTATAAATAAAAATTAAAAGTGATCGGCAAGCGATCGTGAATGGGAAATTGAAAGTTCAATTAATCAACTGCTGTTTAGTCGGCTAAGTCAAAGACATATAACCCATTGCCAAAACACAACAGCCACACGTCTGTTTATCACAAGGAGGATAACAGAGTAAAGAGAAAGTTCTTCAAATGTACAGAAGCACGCGGCGATATGCAGTGGATATGAAGACACGAACTAAAGGCCCAATCGTGCGAACAGCACTGACAGCACAGATTACATACAACTAGGACATTTCACTAAGCCAGTGATTCCAAAAGAAACACTCAGCATATTTACACTATACAACTATTACGACAGGATAATCATCTGTCGTTGATTTTATGACCTAAGGTGGGGGAGAAATGGGATCTAATTCACAACAAATTCTAGAAGCATGCCAACACTTGGAACTTCGAATAACACGTTCTTGAGGAAATTCCCCAACAAACGAGCCTCCGAACATAGGTACTTCATCGAACATTGTGGCTTGGACCACCATGGTCGATTACGAACTACCCGTTGCCATGCATGAATTGTGTTGCGAAAGATAGGATTGCCAGAGCGAGTCTTATTTAGACGATGCGCATAGGTTTGGCAAGCTTCACCCAAGTCACGGAAGTCTTTAAATTTCTTCCATGCAATCATTTCTTTACCATCCATGGTCAAGGTAACTTTATATTCAACTTCTTCTCGGTATCCTTCTTGAACAACTCTAAAGCCACCCATGGTCATACAAACTGCAACATTGTCAAAAGATCTACACGAGATTGGTGCAGCACGACTCTCAATGACACACAGCACGGCCAGGTCACTAGAGGACGATGACAAGGATGATGCAGAAGTAGAAGCCGAGGAATTGGCAAAAGAAGTTGACACCGATCCAATGCTAGAAGAAGAGACAGCAAGGTCGTTGGAAAAGGAACGTGCTGGAGTTTCTTCAGCCATAGCGAAGGCTTGGTCGCAGTCATCATAGTGACCGTATTCGTCACATTCATCCATGGACCACATCAAAGGATGCTTGCTATGAGGACCGTTTAAACTTTCATATAAGGTGGGCAATCGCTTAAGATTTTCGAAAGAAAATGACCCATCTTCACTTGTATTAGCGGTCTTTATGGTGGTTGGAGTTAGAGCGGGAGTATCCATTGATGTTGATTCGCTTTTAAAAGAATCATAAATCATAGAATAGGAATCACAATGACTTCCTAAATGATTTAAAGTAATATCAGATGTCCTAATATTTTCAACACTCATCATGATAAGATCTGATTTTGCTTCTTGATAATAGGGAGCAGAATATTGAGCTGTGAGAGTAAAGGGGGAGGAGTGGTTTTGCTTTTGGTGCACAGAATTCCGAAATACGCTGCTGGGACACAAAGATCAAGAAGAACTTGATTTCTTTCTCTTGAATAGAATTCTTTTCTATTGAAAAAAGAAAGTGAAAGGGAATGGTAAAAAGAGATTGGTTTTGATTATGATCAAACGTATGTCAATATGTCTCCCTCTCTCTTTTCACTGCAGCTCCGCACTGCTCAAGGTCAGCCAACAGGCTTCTGCGATCTTGTGGGTGGGTATGCGTATGTCAGCACGAGGAGCAGCACGGTGTGAGAGACGTCACTGTGGTCTGATATGGCGGGGTGGTGAGAAGGAGTGTGACGTGGGACAAGAAACTGTCAACAGCCACTACAGCTTCAAGGTAGAATGAGGTGGACAAATGACGCAGTGGTTGAATCAGAACAAACACCTCCTTCCTAACAGTTAAAACACCTTTTTGGACTTTTCTTCTGGACATGCAACTACAACACGATTGTCCATGGAAATTCTGTGGAATCCATCGTTTTTGGTTAATGAGAGCAGGAAAACAAAGCAAAAAGGCAGGAAGGAAGAAGTAGTCATGGCTTTGATACCAAGTGATGTAAAAACTTTAGCTTCAAGTAGTAAGAAGCGTAAAAATGAAGTCCTTGAAGAAGAAGAATATATTGCGAGATTAGAATATCTCATTGAAAGAGATTATTTCCCTCATCTCTCCTCCTTAAGAAACATGCTGAACTATTTAGAGGAACATGATAATTATGATCTCTATACACTACGTCAAACCTATCGTAAGCTTTTCCCTAACCTTCCTAGTCATAATAACAAGCAGGAACAGGAGGAGATTGAGAGTGGTGAGAAAAGTGGCGGTGGGAAGATGACAATCGCTCAATTCTTTAATCGATACATTAGTGAAGACAATCAATCCTTCCTCACGTTACAAGAGAAATCTATTAAACAACATCGACAAAAATATCACTGGATGTATGAAGCATTAGATCTCTTAGAAGATGGATCCTCTACCACTTCTTCTTCCTCACTTCGTAGACCTGGTACGCTCATGTTATATTATATTGGAAATAAAGTCCTCACTGTGAAAGAAAGAGAAAATATTGATCGTATTTTGGATGGTAATGTTGATGATGATATTGACAAGCGACAGAATGGATTGTCAACTTGGGCATTTCGTGTAAGAAATCAGTTAATGTTCTATCCAGAATTGCGTGACAGCCAAGCAACCTGTCAGATGATCCCTGACGCTTCTCAACATCGACCTGACAGACAATCTATCCTTCCTATTCAAAACGAAAAGAATAGTTCTGTTGGCTTGATTACTGACTTTGCCTTTAAAGCGCCGTCGCCTCGTCCACCTAGAATGAACAATAATGTCTCTTCATCTTCTGAGAAAATCGTGCAGAGGGCCAATGTTCATGCTTTAGGTAACGAGGTCTTACAAGAAATGGATGATTACTTACGAGGAATGGCAGCTTTATCACCGTTAGAAATGCCTCACACACCTTCGTCAGTGGGATCAATGGATAATGCTATGACAATGCGAGCAGAAATTGGCAACAAGCGCTACCGAGAAGTGGAAATGACTCCATTAGCTGTACCAGGAAAAGGAGCATTGGCATCTCCGTTGATGACTTGGGGTGCAGTTGCTGCAACCCCTTTGCTACTTTCTTCATCGTCCTCTTCGAATCGCGTTCCCGCCACGCCGCGCGAGTATAGTGGCAACAATGAGAAGAGTAGAGCCGAGTCCGCCGGAGTTGCGGGTCCTCATTTTTCTATGCAGCCTACTCGTCAACGTGATAAGATTGCTTTGGCATTGGATGCAAAATTCAAAAAGCGTCGCGCATCCTATGTCACACCCCTTCGTTCCTCTGGTGATATACATAGTCAAGCCAGTGTCAATAGTGCTCAAACGTGGAGAAGATACAGTGATGATGGCCTAGTCGGTCGGACAGGAAATGCTATAGGAGCGACTGAGCGACGAAAACTGAGTGATCTTTCTCTTGCCGCTCAAAATTTGGCCAAGAAAATTAATCCACAGCTCGCTCATCGACAATAACCTTATATCCTGTTTCCGTTCATATAGTAACTTCTTAAATTGTTCTCAAAGCTATGTTTGGAAAGGACTTCGAATTACAGCAGTGTTGAGATATTTATTTAACCCAAGCACACACCAACTAACGCTTTCCACCACGAGATTTGATGGAAGCTTCGAGCAAAGTGCCATCTCCGATATTCGCCGCCGCGAGACTTTGCCCATCCTTCAGAAACCCTTGTGAAGCATGGCGCAATTGCAACTTACCAGCTCCTAATGTACTTCCTAACTGCTGTAAGAGGAGCTCCTTGACTTCTTTCGCTGTTGTCGTGACTGCTGTCGTAAGGGTGATGCTTTGGCCATTGAACCCAAAGGAAGGCTCATTGGGCAACATTATAGTTAGAGCAGCAGGATGAGGGTGGTTGGCAATAAAGTCCTCGGCGGAAAGAAGCTCAATACGAGGCCGCTTCGATTTAACATCTTCATCAACCTCACTTTGTCTGTTGGGAGCTGGCTGTTGTCCAGGTGATCCAAAAGGCAAAGGAGGAGGCGGGCGATGCATTGCAAGGGGAGGGCCAGTTGGAGCAATGGGAAGAGGAAGAGGAACAGGAGCCATCGGCATGGCATATGTCGGCATCATGGGAGGCATGGCGGGAATAGTCATGGGCGGCATTGAGGGTACTGCCAAGTGAGGCGGCGGGGGAGAAACAACAAAGGCCGGAGGTGGCGGCAATGAAGAAACAGGTGGCATAGGAGGAAAAGAAGGTCCTACCGGCGGAACTGCACCAACTGAGGAAGATGGTGGTGCCCCTGCACCAACTCTAGAGTAAAAATCTTCTTTTAGCTTTTGCGTATTGGCAACAGTTCCTTGAAATCCATCCCATTGTATTTTACTCGCTTCTTCTTGTCTCCTCCTTTCTTCATCCTCACTGGCAGCAATATTTGCAGCAGAGTTAGTGCCATCCACAGCTTGACCAAAGATATCGCCTCTCTTTCGCGCAAAGACACGAAGACTATCAGCGATCGAACTTCCTTCAGCAAATCCTGTCTCTTTCTGTTTCTCTTGAAAGCGACGCTGTTCTTCACGCCACTTAGGATCAATCAGTTGAATTCGCATATGCTCTTCAAGCTTATCCACTTCAATAGACTTTCCACTCACTGGATCGATGACGTTGAGAGGCTTCTTACTAGCAGAAGGATTGGCAATACGAGGAACATAGTTAGTAACAACCTTCAATCCTTCTTCGTCTTCTTCTACAACCATAGGGGCACTGCCTGAAGAAGCTGGAGGAAGCGGCGGTGGTGGAGGAGGGGGAGGTAGTCCACTAGTCAGTGCTGGAGGAGGAGGTGGCGGTGGTGGAATAACAGCTTGACTCTTTTTACTTTGGCCTAATGAAAGATCAGAAATGCCTGGAATCTCCAACAACTCATCCTCACGAAAATCTATCACTTCCACAACAGTGAAATCATACCAATCTATCGCTTGTGATGCTAAACGATCTGCATCAGTTTGTTGATTTTCTTGACGTTTCCTTTCTTCTTCTGCTTTATGATGAGCCCATCGATGAACTGCTTTTTGAATAACTCGATCCTTTTGTAACTTTTCTTGGATTCCTTCCTTTAGACCAGTTGTTGGATGAAGAATCTTAGCATATGCATCCACTAAAGTAGTAAAATAACTAAATAATAAATGAGTAGGTTTCAAAAAGTCAAATAATGGATTTCTTTGTTCTCGTTGAACTAATGCTGCCAGGAAGTCTCGACCATTAATAGCAGTATATTGAGCAGTCAATTTAATAACATCAATATCAACAGCACGTGTTCCATTTGGATGATTTATAATAAATTCTAATGGTTGTGGATCTGCATTTGGTGCCTCTTTCGCATATTTTGCAATAGGATTTACTAAAGCTGCTTTAGCAGAAGAGGCTATGACTGTCTTAGCAGGAGCAGTATTAGCCACTGATTTGGATGGCTCTACTTTCTCTGGTGCAATAGCTGGTTGAACAGGTTTACTTACTAATGTTGCAGGATCAATACCTTTAGCAATAGCTTCTTCTGTCTCTCTATATTATAACATATAAATGAAACAGAGAGACTATAAAATAAAATAATTTAATTAATTAATTAATAAAAATAAAAGTACCTTACCTGATTTTCATTTCATAATAAGCATGATAAGGATCAAATTCACGCATAAAATTAAACTTAGCAGTCTTTCCTTCACTACTAGATAGAATACGTTGTTCAAAAGATTTTCCATTCTTTCCAACAAATTGTGCTGTTTTATCTACTACAGCACGAATCTCAGGTGGTGGGATAATGACACCAATAATTCGATTATGAGTAGTGATGGTCTTCTCTTGATCATCTTTCTCCACTTCCATTGTACTCATCCTTTCTAGAACAATCAATTCAATTCAATGACACACTTAACTTAACTTGACTTTTGCTATATGAGAAGGAAGGCAGGGACAGTAGAAGGTGTCGATTCAAGATATACTGAAAATAGAAAGAAAGATTGTGAAAAATAAAGGAGATGAATGAATTGAAGGCTGTGAAAATCGCCAATCAGCATTGTTTAACTGAAAAACCACTCAATAAAACGCGCTTGTACTGTTGGCTGTGGTTTAACAAGACTAAGAGATAGGTTTTGCTTTATAACTATTTCTGACAAAATATCTGATTAACTTCTATATTAGAATCTTCTATATGCTATCATTCATTCATCAACCATATATGGCTGCAGAGCTTGGGAAGTAGTATCTCTATTTAAGGCGATTGAAAGAGATGAGATGGTGTGGGAAAGAGGGAGAGAGAGAGAGCATGAGCATAAAACTAACAATTTCATAATTCTATAAGAAATGAAAACACACAAAATGTGAGACCTGAAATTAACAGTTAACCCAAAATGGTTTATGTACAACACAGTTAACTTAACAAGAAGGTCAGGTAGCACACAGCAGTAGTGGTAGCGGTAGTAGTAGCAGTGGTAACACTTCAAACCACAAGAAGTTATTTGCTAGCAGGAAACAATTTATTACGTGCTGGTTGACACATTAATCGTCTTGAAAAAGAACATGGAATAAATCTTCGAGCAATTTTCATGGCCATACCAGCAAAGAAACTATGTCTACCTGCTAATGTTCCTACCATAGTCAACATGACAGCATAGATAGGAGAGATGCAAAGTAAACTAACAATACGATAAGAGTTAGGACCTTCGATGAGTGATCCTTTGAGATTAAACACTTTCTCTACTGTAGGTCTGACTACCATCATACTAGCTGTACCTGTTATACCAAAGACAATACAGGCAATGATTCCTTCTTTCCAATCTTTCATCCAAAATGGACGTGGTTGAGTTGTCCATTTCCAGAAAGTTTCTGTTGAGAAGGATCTTCTAGTAGATAAGGAACCAACAACAACATTATTACTACTAGTACTTGGTACTGAGAGACGTAGAGAATGAGGTCTTAATAGACGAAGAGAACCTAGCATATTGAAATAGAAAGAAGTGTGATAGGGGAGAAGGTTGTCACTGCTGGGATAGTCGACGACTTGTTTGGTCTTGTCAGAGTCAATGGAAGAAGAAAGAACTTTCTCTCACTCACTCACTCACTCACACCGCAGAGGTGATGATGACAGCAGTCCAGATCGCCAGATCTGACTGGGTGGGGGATGGTGTGGGTACTGTAGCCTTGTGGCTGGTGTAGGAGAGATAGCAGATTAGTCTACTGTAAATATGCAATTGCCATTTTACTAGAGGATTAAGTTACAGAATGTATCTGCAAGTTAGAGATGCATCATCATAGAGACAGAGTAGACTACATAGCAAAGGTCAAATTATAAGAAAGCCTATTCTACCATTACACACTACCACCCACAATCTCCCTCATCATCATCAACATCATCCGATACTCCACTAATCGGATACAAAGCAGTAAAAACACACTTTAACAAATAAAACCAAAGCCAAAAGGTATAGGACTACAGCAGTAGTACTACAGTAACTAACCAATAGCCAGAATCAACCCAAAGTAGTAAAATGTACTCGTAAGAAAACTCCTCCATTTTCCACATTTCTCTTCCCCAGGCACCTAGACTACTGTACTGTACTGTACTTCCACCTTACCTTCTTCTCTTGGAAGAGGCAACAGAAGCAACCTCATTATTTTGAAGAGCAGCTGCTGCAGCATTAACTCCTGAAGATCTTCTCTTAGAAACAGGTCCATTACCTCCTTCCTTCTCCACTGCAGAAGAAGTATTAGCCAGGGATGATGAATCATCTCCACCAAGACCATTCGTAGAGACAGATGTACTAGTAGTTCCACCACGTCCACCACCAGAGGATCGACGTCCATTAGGTTTCTTGTTACCACCATTTCCACTGCCAGGCTCAACAGCTAATAAAGGCACGAGAAAATGATCACCTAGTCCTTCAACACCACCAAGTTTCTCATCGATTAATCCATAGTATGCAAGTTCTTGACGAATACGTAATTTTTCAGTTTCATCTTCTACAATAGTTTGTCGATAGAGTGATTCTGCTTTATTACGTGCTGATTGTGCATCTAATAGGATCTTATTTAATTCATTTACTTCATGTTGCATATGTGCAACCTCTGTTAGAAGAGCAGAAGCAGCAGAATGAGAGAGACAACGAGCCATGTAAGCATTTTCTGTCATAGTAATCTCAGAAGGTAACATTGCATGTAATCCACTACAAGATGCTTCAGGTAGTTGAATCATTTCTGATGCAAGGAAACGATCTTCCATAACACTAACAGGACTGTATAATACTCGAACACCTCTTTCCATACGTTGTCTACAATGAGATAGAAGATGTAGAGGTTCAGTAGCATTAGCACCACTACCTGCTGCTACTCCAGTTACACGACGTTTCTTACGCATTCCACTACCATTCAACTGCATAGCAATAGCAGTAGGATCAAGTACACCATTAATATACTGTATCCAAGCTTGTTGGGTAGTTAAAAGAGAAAAAGCTTGTAAGACTTCTTCTTTACTAATCTTAGTAGACCCATCTTCAGACTTGATCATACCTGCTCCTCCTCCACTACCATTTAAAGGTCTTTTTCCAGTGATAGAATAGATAATAGACAGATCAACCTCTTTATCAAAGAAAGAACTATCAATATCTCCTAAATCGCCATGTGTCTCTGATAAACGTAATTGATCATCCAGATTATTCATATAAGCTGTCATACGTTTAATAGCTAAAGCACGTTCTTCATCATGACTTCTGGGTCTTTCTTCTACTAGGTCATCCTTCTTTACATCAACTCCTGTAGTAGCAGCTGTTGTTGCCGTGACGTCAGTAGCAAATGGGAATAGTAAAGTAGTTAATTCAGGTGGTAAAGATGATCTTGGTAATACAGTGGTAAGACCTGATGATTGTGCTACCAGACGAAAATCTTCAATTTTCATTTCCATCTCTTCTTCACGATGTTCTAATTCTTCTAATAATTCACGATTAGTAGGACATGATGAGGTTGATGTTGTTGTTGTTGCTGATGGTTGCGATGATGGTAGTGGTGGCACTGCTACTAAATTAGTAGTAGCCGTTGTTGTTGAAGTAGTAGTCATCTTCGATGTAGCAGCACATTCATTTTCACATAATGCTTGTAATGCTTTACATTGATTACGTAATTTCTTATTATCATCTTGTACTTCAATAACTGCTTCCATTACTGCTTTACGAACAACATTAAAAGATGTAATCCAATCATTACTTTCTTTTTCTAAATCAAATCTTTGTTGACGTATTTCATTACATTTTTCTTTCCAATAGGTAATTTCTTTGTCTTTGAGTTCAGGTTGTTTAATCCATTGATTTAATCGTTGATACTTCTTTAATAGTGTGGATTCTATTTCACAAGATGGGAAGAAAGAACGCTCAATACCTTGAACTAATTCTTCTTCTTTCTCTAAATGATGTTCACGTGATAAGTGCTAGAACACACACACACACACACACACACACACACACACACACACACACACACACACACACACAGACACACAGTCAGTGAGAGTGAGCAAAAAACAGGATATACTGTAAACCAGCCTCTATGTTTAATAGACTTACCACAAATAGTGTTCCTCTTTCTATTTCTTTATAATCTTTTTTAATTTCAGCTTTTGATAAAGTTTCAAATCCTAATACCAACCAAAAGACAACGGTCAGTCATTACGCAGTCATCGTTAACACAGGTAGTCCCTATGATGTGATGGATTCAAACAGGTACTAACTACTAGTACATGTGATACAGTAGATCCATCACACTAGCACTAGCACTGCTGCACTGGCAGTGGACTAGCACTACAACTTACCTGGTACAGCAGGAATAACACGAGTTGGATTACGTGCAGCAAAACGTGTCGAGTCTGTATTCAATAATGCTGCAGAAATACGATCATATTGTTCACGAATTTTAGCCTCACGGCGTTGCCTAAATCATCATAATAGAGAAAAGAAGTTTGAAGGTTTGATGATAAACCAGACCAGACAGTCTTTGGCAGAACTTGAAGGAGAAATGTACCTTTTCTTATGAGTAGCAAGAGAAGCTGCGGTAGGAGCGGTAGTAGTCATGATGTCTATTTCAAGGTGATCTATTGTATGAAAAACAAACCCAAAGAATCAAAAATTAGACATAACCAACAACAAGAGAATTTGTGGTTGTATTTACCTTCTTTTTCAAATCCTGTACAAAACGAAACAATATGGATGCAAGAAAAGGAAGTCAATCACGAATCCAAGAAAGGTCTTCTTCTTCTTCTTCTTTTGAGGTCTGACTGATGTGATTGATGGTCTGTCTACTGGGCAGGTGCAGAGAGAGAGAAAAGTGGTGATGATCCGATCGTCACTTGAACTCCTGTCCCTCTTACGGGCTACACATCCCCATACAGCAATCACCCTTTAGTTATAAGTTATAACCTCCAATTTGCGAGTTAATATGAGTGGGTAAATACTGGAGGCCATATTAAGTCGCAAATTGGAGGTTATAACTTGATGGTGTATCTTTTTGCTTCAGTGTTTACGTATTTACGCAAGAAAAGAGAAATTACGCATGACTCATGTTTTGGTTCTTCTTACGCGAAAGTGCGAAAACACGAAACTACGAAAACCCGAACAATGTCGTGGTGATGTTGCAATGCATTGATTCCCCCCCACGCGGTGAAGAGAATCAAGAAGAAGTCCAACAAACAAGAAGAATAAGGAAATATTTCTCTATTACAAAGAAAATGATATGCAATCTCTTCATTGTCAATGTATTTCTATTCCTATTAGATCTTAAATTTTCTAATTCATTTCTATTTTACTCACCTTTTCTTGCAAGAACCCGTAGTATCAGCAGCAGCAATCCCAGCAGCACTGGCAGTAGTAGTAGTAGTAGCAATGGCAATGGTGGAAATAGTGCATTTCAACTTTCTATGTCTGAAGATCGTTCACTTTTAGAGCAAATGAAGCAAGCTTTAGGAGAATCTGAAAATCTTCTAGAAGATCCTGAAAATGAAAATAAACAATTATTACAAGGTTTACGTGATCGTGATCGTGATCCAAACTTAAAAGCTAATAATAAATTTATGGAATGGTTAGCAAGTAATAATGTCTATGTCAAGACAACTAGTTCATGGGGTAGAGCACCTCATCCACTTGTAATTGCTAGTGATACAGAAGCAGATGGTGAAACATGTGGTCGTGGTCTCTTATCAAGAGAAGGAATGACAGAAGGAGAGTTAATGATGACTATTCCACTTGATCTATGTCTTACTAAAGCAAATGCACAATTGGCATTTGGTCAAGATATCATTACTGATGAAATGGATGAATATATTGCTATTGCCTTATTACTCATGCATGAGACATTAAAAGGTAGTCAAAGTCGTTGGAAACCATATTTTGATATTTTACCAACAATTGAAAATGTCTATCCTAGTTATATGTGGAAAGAAGAAGAATTAGAAATGTTAAAAGGTTCACCAGTATATCATGCTTCAAAGTCATTAAGAAAGAAGATTGAACGAGAATATGAAACAGTCTATCAAGATGTTATCTTGAAATATCCTCAAACTTTTACAAAGGCATCAGAAATGACATTAGAACGCTTTTTATGGGCTTTTGTTATGCTTTTTTCACGTGCTGCTAGACTTTCTTCTAAGCAAAGTGGTGAAGAGATTGCTCTCGTACCCTATGCAGATCTTATGAATCATAATCCTTATAGTAATACCTATATTGATGCTCAAACTTCTGGATTACCTTTAATCTCTCGTACAGAAGAAGTTGCCGTCTATAGTGATCGAATCTATAAGAAGTATGAACAAGTGTTCATTAACTATGGTGAGAAAGGAAATGGTGATCTTCTTTTACTTTATGGCTTTGCTTTAGATCGTAACCCTTTCGACTCTGTTGATATCTCCGTTGGCTTGTCTAAAGAAGACCCTCTATTTCAACAAAAGAAAGCTTATTTAGATAAAGCAGGACGTGGTGCAACGAATGTTCGATTCCCTTTACAACGATCTCGTTACCCATCTGAGCTTGTGGATTTCTTACGTCTACTATTAGCTGAAGCAGATGATCTGGGCATGCAGACTGTTGATCAGATTGACTTTAATGAAGCGATTTCACCTTCTTTAGAGCGTCGAGTGTTACAAACAATCATTAGCATTTGTGAATCCTATCTTGAACAATACCCTAACCCTGTGGAAGGTGATGATATCTTGATGAATGATCGGGCTATGTTTGGTGCCTTATCACGTTTTCAGCGTATGGCTGTAAAACTTCGAGCATCTGAGAAACGAATCTTGTTACAGACAATAACTGCTGTGGAACAAGAGTTGCAAAACTTACCTAAGGATGTCACTGCTGATGGTGTAGTTGTTCCAGCGGGTAGATCTTTCGATGTTCTTAATACTCGTACTCGAGATGGTTACGTACGTAACAAGAGTGTTGCTAGCACTGGCGGTAACAGTATCATTGACATTAAGAATGCAAAAGAAGAGCAAGGATCTTCAGGCGATGAAAAGGAAGGGAGCAAGCTGTCTATAGCTGAGAGAAGAAGGCGGCGAAGGTCTGGTGGGGATCAATAAGTCTGATGATAACATTGTACTAAGACTGAGCATTTCTCTTTTTGATAAGTAATGTTTTGTCCATAGTATCTTCCATTCTTTTCATCTTGGGGTAGGTAACACAATCCTCACGCGAATGGCATGCTATATGTGGGAAAGGATTAGCAAGTGCAGTACACCAAATCTTGAAATAGGTGCACTGCTAACATTTCTCTTTGTGGCGAGCATTTTTCTGTTCTATCACAATAGTCCCTTTCAGTGGTCACTTTCTCGTGCTAACAGAGTCAAGTACATCATTCATCACTAGCATGAGTGGGCTGCACTTAATAGAAGTGTAGAAGTGAAGATGAAAAGCAAAGAACTAAACAGAATAAACCTGTGACTTGGCATGCACAGGCAAAGTCATATTACATTCAGGAAATATGATAGGTAAATCCTATAAAATCCTCTTACAAACCAGTGGATATATATCATAACAAAAGATATATCGCACCACAGCACTGATTATACTTGGTGCACAATCATTACACTTGTGCACTATCTAACATGTCGCGATCAATCTAACAAAACTCTACTAGTCTTAACTTTGTTTTAACAACCATCTCCACCAACTGCTGGCTGGCAAGATGTGTCCACATTGATCAACAAAACAGCAGCCGCCAATCCGTACTATATCAACAACCCCAAACAAACATATCATAAGCACACACGAGAAATGATGAAAGGCCATCTTCATTAAGAACTTACCCCTACAACGAGAATAGCCAAAACCAAAGCAATATAGCCTCGGGTATCGCTGGCTCCAAGCCTCTCTCCTTTTTCCTTCCACTCTTTGCATTCTTCCTTGGAAGCAGGTAAGAATGGCACGAAAATGAACGATGCACCAACACTAATACCCAACAATAACAAAGTATAGTTGGTAAACTTCGTTGGTCCATCAGAATCAAAGTAAGCATCCTTGGATGTAATATCCACAGAGTTGGATGAACATCCATTGGTATCATCATCACAAGAAACAGCATCCATTGGAGTGAGTAACTGTGTGCTAATGACTCCATTCAATGTTAATGCCGCATTACCCACAGTCACAATCAGCTCATACGTTGTCGCTTCTTGACCAGGAACAGCGAGTTCGATTACAGCCATGGAATACAACACCTGAGCTAAACCCTGAACAAATTGGGTATCTAAATCAATGAAAATAGTGAACCAAGGATCCATTAATCCACCCGTATTATGGAAGGGCACAAGCCACACAAGTCCCATGATCGCAGCAATAAAGGTAGAAGCGAATTGTGTGTATCTCCAATTTCGGTTAATAAGATACTTCTGGAAGATCCAAACAGCTAAAACTAGAGCAGCATATGTCGTAATCGTATCAATACCAGACTGGAAATTCGTCAATTTAATTATATAATACTGCACAGTGATGGAAGCATTGTTTACGAAATTTGTCAAAGAACAAGTGCCTGTAACAAAGATCAGTAAATAGAGAGTCGTCAAATTTGTCATTGTGCTCCATAAACCTTCAAAATAATGACTCCAAGAATGCACTGGAACTCGACTATTATCTAACTCTTTCAAGAAGAAGATAGGAATTGTTAACAATGCAACAATACCAAGCAGTAATCCATAATATTGATTGACTGTCAATCCCCAAGACCAACAATCCATAGCATCAGTGGGACAATCAGGATCATTGGTTGTCGGACCATTAAGAAGAAATGTCTGAATAACACCAGCAACCATACAAAAAGAAAAGCGAATTCGTTGACCGGTGGCAAGAATTTGACCTCTTTGTTCAGGCTTCTCTAATTGCCCCAATTCCACACAATAACCATCAGCAGGGACATCACTCAACATAACGAAGCATTGCATAAACAACAATGTGAGCATCCAAGTGGAAGAATTCATTTGATCTCCCATAATGGCTAAAACCAACAACATGATTAACACCAAGGACCAACCCATCAACATCCATGGTTTACGACGTAAACCAAAAGGACGATAAGAGTCAGTTAACATGGCAAACCACACTTTGAAACTCCAAGCAAAGAAGACAATGTTTCTAGCATTAGCACAGACGTTGGAAGCTCCGTCATAATTGTAGACACAAAAGGGAAGCAGTGTGCCAGAGGATCCGTAGAGAAGCCCTACGGAAGCATATTGGCAGTAGAGACCAACATAGTTCCAACTCCACATGTCAGGAACTTCAAGAAGAGGTTCAGCCTCATCAATCAGACCATCGTTTTCTAATTGAAAGCATAAATTACAAGATATTATTTATGGTATAAGGCTTGGGATATGAGAGAAGAGGAAAGAAAGAGTGGTGTGAGTATTACCTTCAATGGACTTCAAGAGGGATTTGCGCACTTCTCGTTCTTCCATGACAATATCTTCTGCTTCTTGTCCTCCTAAAGCAGAAGTAATATTGGGATTGGAATCCCTATTGGATGTTAAAAACAGCTCAGAGACAATTTCATGACTAATCGTTCGACTCATTTTCCTATCTAATTAATTAATCTAATATGTATAAATTGAGAGTTTGTTAGTGGATGATATCCGATATCTTGTTCTAATTCTAGTTGCTTTTTGCAGTTGTGGATGAGCGAGCCAGCGGCGGCCAGCGGAACGTGAGCGGCTGGCTCCTCGTTCCAACCATCTTATTAACAGAGCAGAGCCAAAGACACCACCAAAACCACACACAGAACGATCTTTCATACAGCAAGGGAAGACCAGAAAATCACCGGAAAAGGGTTGGCGCAGAGTACAAGATTCTGGAATTCTGGAATTCTGTAATTCTGGAATTCTGTAATTCTGTACTTCTGGAGATTTAGCGATTTCCAAATTCTCTAATCTCTAAATCTGGAAATCTGGAAATCTGAGAGCCGAGCGTTACTTTGCCAGCAGCAGCGGTCATCATGCTTTCTGTTTTCAATTATTTATTGATTTATAGACGTTGTTTTATATAGTAGTTTTAAAGAATGAATATTTGATTGATTATATATAACATCAGCAACAGTAATCATTGCGTCCATATGAGTAATAAGAACAACTTTTCTCTTCATTATCCTTCTACCTCATCATCCACTAATCACATCCTCCTTCTCCCTCAAGAAGAGAAAATGAAAAAAACTGAAAATCTTTCTATAGAAAAAGACAATGAAAATGAAGATATGTTGACTTCTTCAGTTCAGATTAAGAACTTTCTACGTCAATTCACTATCGATGAGATTCAACGTCCTCTCAGTCTACATCAACAAGAACAACTAGCACAACATCTTCTCACTTCCATTCAGAGACTAGATGATGAAGAAGGAAAGCTACCTGATCATCTTGAAGAGTTCAAACGGATCTATGAAGGACCTCATCATGTTGAAGCAAAGCTACCAATTCTATCACAACTTACCCCTCGTACCAAGAAGATGATTGCTGTCATTCCTAAACCCAATGAAGCTGAAATGGCTCAAGTGCGAGCTATTGAACGAGGTACTAGGCATCAAGTTGGTCGTCCATTCTATCAAAAGCTTAATGAAGGCCGAAATCCTATGAATAAACTCAAAGAAGAGGATGACCCAACACTCTTAGATCCTTCTCGTATGGAACCTTTGATTCCAAGGAATACTCAACCAACAACTGTGAAGAATAAGGCAATGAGCTATCTGGATAGTATTGAGCAGTATAAGCGCAAGCAAGCAGAGCAGCAAGATAAGATTGATTTACTCTTTGGTAATCAGCGCACTATATCAACTTCATCATCAGCTCAAAGTGTTGTTGAACATAATAAGATGAAGCGCCAGGGCAGTGGAGTTCTCAGTAGTCAAACGGTTAATCTTGGATATGGTAGCTCAAGTGGTGGAGAGGGTAAGAGGGCACAGACCAGTGTCAGAGGTAGACCCAAAGAAAAAACCTCCTCGCATCGATTAGAGCCTATGACACACACCCCTTCTTCCTCTTCGGCCAAGTATGAGGCGCTTTCTAATCGATCTCCTTCGCCGCCACTCCATAGAGCTTCGTCTGCAGTCTCAGTCAGCGCTGTTGATAAGACAGCGGCTACTGACAGAAGGTCAAGCGCTAATATCGCTTCTGCGATTTCGAATCCTATCTCCTCTATTGGAAGTCTCTTACGTCGCTCACCCAATGACGCTACCTCTAGTAGTACTGAGGTGTTGCAGGTCAAGCAAAATGAGATAAGAAAACAGCATCAGTCTTTTCTGGAAGATTTCACTGTGCGAGTATATGAAGAGATGGGTGTTGATCTCAATAGCTCTTTTAATCGTCTTCGAAAGTACCGACGTAACCTTGAGATCATGCTCTATCATTTTTATCGTTTTCACCTCAACAATGCTCTGCGTCGGTGGAAAGAGCGTACTTCATTAAGTCGAGAATTCCTTCGTCAACAAGCAGCTTGGACGATCTATCGTGCCTTCCGCTACAACCATCTTTTCTCCGCCTTGAAAGTGCGTTTTACACGGCGGTATCATGAGAAAGTCCTAAAAGAGAAACGGGCAATGATTTTGGAGGCTTTTCGCAACGATACTGCAAGTCGCATCACCCGATGCTTGCGTAAGTTTGGAGAAAAGAAGCGTTTGCGGGAGCGAATGAAGCTTTCTCAGGCAGTGCGCCGTGTTCAAAGACTCTACCGCGGATGGATTGGCCGAAAAATAGCGCAGCTAAGGCTTGTTGAAAAGAAACGTAAAGAAAAAGCAGCCATTATGATCCAATGTCTTTGTCGTAGAAGATTGGCCATTCGCAAGGTATTTTAACAATGCTACTCTTATTACTTCCCGACAGCTTTTGCTAACTGTGTGTCTCTGATTAATTTTGCTCCCAGGTGTCCTTGCTGCAAAAGCTCAGTCATGTGGCCTCCTGGGTTCATGCCATGGAAACTTTTCCTACTAACTACAGACTTCGAGCTTTGCAACAAACGTCTGCTGCCTTTATTATTAAAGCTTACCGGAGCTATCGTATAAAGAAGAAACTCTATAAACTTGTTTATTACAATCGCTTTGCTCGTGCAATCATTATTCAGCGATACTATCGAGGATTCAGAGAGCGAAAGGCTTACCTTCAACATCTTGAGGAGAAGTATCGGGAAGAAAGGATGAAAAACAAGAATGCTGTTATCATCCAAAAATATGTTCGCCGCTTTCTGGCGGAGTTGGCGTTAGATCGACTTTATGAGGCAAAAGATAATCGCCAAATTGAGCTATATAATCAGAAGTTACTTTTACTTGCCCAAGGAGATGGCTGTTTGACATTTTTCAAACGTTACCTTCATCGCTGGCGTTACTGGCACCCATTCTCCAAAGAAAAAGTCTACGAGAAGAAAGCGCTCTTGATACAGAAGGTGTACCGTGGCTATCATGGGAGACAACGAGCTTATCTTCTGAAAATCATGCAAACGGTGGAGAAAGTTCAAGCAGCTCAACTGAAGCGTTATCGCGCTGTGGTGCGCATTCAAAAGCATTGGCGGGGATACCAAACAAGGTTAGTTTCATTTCTACTCCTCATAATCAAGTTTTAGTTAATATTGTGCTGTTTCTTAATATACCGATAACAGAGTTAGATTACATCAGCGTCATCGTGCGAGTAAAGCAGTTGTTATCCAATGCCTATATCGATGTCACAACGCACGAAAGAGGTTCAACTTTCTTAAGCTGTTAAACCGTCGAGCCGCTTTCCTCACAGCCAATGTTCGTCGCATGATCAAACGTCATCATTTCCATCTACGCTATAAACGCCAGCAATATCTATTACAAGCTGCGATTCCCATTCAATGCTTCTTTCGAAGATGTAAAGCGCGGAGAATTCGTGACCGGCTCCTCAAAGAGATGCGCACCCAGCGGGAGTATAATCTGATAAATCATATCCACTTCATCCATTTATTAGCCTCCGTCCAGTTGCAAATTTTAATTGATACTATTCCAAAAGCCATTCAGCATCGTTATTACGTGGTATCCGGAGTCGATTGTCCGTGTCTCGGTCCTATTCAAGCTTTGTTTGTCTTGGGCATCTGCGGCAATTATAATCGTTCCGATCAGCAGACATTAGCAACAAACAAATTAGAAAATGCCAGCTTGGTAAAATTTCTCAACAAAATTGATGGAATGACTGAGAAAGAAGGCACTGAAAGAGTGAAGAATTCTTTTACCAATGGAATCTGCAACTATCCTGAGGGTGATGCAAAAGAGAGCATCTATCTCCATCCTAGCACTCTTCATCAAGCGTTTATGACCGAAGTTTTGCTAGGCTATATCCCTTTGTTGGAAGTGCAGCATAAACTCTCTACGATTGAGATTGATATCATCTTCAGTAGGAGCAAGAGCAGTCGCAACGTCACACATAAACTCACCTATAAAGAGTTTCTCAATGCTGCTCAACTCATTGCGGATGCCCACTATTCTAAGGCAGAAGAGATTTTTGAGCAAGAAGAAATTGGACAACAAGCGGAAGAAGGAGTTTCTGAAGGACAGTTGTCGGTGGGTGTGGATGCTGGTGGCCAGATGGAAAGAGCTGCATTGGAGGAAGGAGGACCGTCATCTGCTTCAATTGCGACTGAATCGCAGCAAGATGAGCTAAGAACAGAAGGTGAAGTGATGGAGGCAGAAGAGGAAGTAAAGGACGAGCTCCTTGAGGCCGTCAAAGAGATTTATGATGATCGCCAACCATTTCATCTCAAGAAATTCCTATCTGCTAATATTCAAGCCATCAACAAGAAAAGCGGCTTCTTCCATCCTGATCGAATGCGTGCAGATCCTGATGTAGTTCGTCAAGATCCCCGCTTAGCTTTGTTTATTCGCTGGCTTGCTTATTTTCGTGAAGAGGAGTTTGTTCAAAAAGTGTTATCCTGGCTTGATCTGGAAAGTCGGGCGAGGTTAGGTCTATTAGTCATACCATTTCAATGTTTAGTGCGGAAACGACAAGCTCGCTTTCGGTTTCAGCGACGCTTTAAGGAGAAAGAGGAAGAAGATCGACAAGATGGTATATTGAAGAATGTCGTTAAAATGCAAAGCATAGTTCGCGGCTTTATTTGGCGCAGGCGGGTGATAAAATTGGCTCAACGGACTCTGCGCAAGTATGTCCCTACCCTCAGCGATCCTTATTTCTTCCATCCCATCACAAAAGTGAAGTCGCGTGAGAGACCGAAAGTACTTAAAGGTCACGATTGCTATACCCTGGCATTACCAGAATCTGGCTTGGAAAATGTTGTTCGGTGCTATAATTGCCAATATCGGGAGGCAGTCTTAAACTGTCATCAATGTGAGGATTCGATGTGCAGAGTATGCTTTGACTCTTTGCATTGCAAAGGTCAACGATCAAAACATACTTATTCTATGATCCCTCATTGTGGTTATTGCTTGTTTCAAATGGCCACAAAGAGCTGTGTTACTTGTGTAGTACGTTCTTCTCCGCCAGGCAGCAATACATTACAGAGCTCGCTGCCTCCTAGCCAGCGCGGTTATTACTGTGATACCTGCTTTCTCTATGAGCATGATTCCTTTCAGCATCAGCTGGAAGAGCAGCCTCATCTTCGCAATCAATTGAAGACCCTATTTCAAGTCTGCAAGGAAGCTTATCTCGTCGCTAACTATCTTCATCAGCGAATATCTACACATCATCATTATGAAATGTTGACTCAGCCTTGCGAAGAGTGTCATCTACTGTCGGCATCCTGGAGGTGCTTTGATTGTCAACAAGTCTACTGTCATCGTTGCTTAATCACCTTGCATAGTTTTCATCAACAATTTGCTCGGCATTCTATGGAGTTGCTTCCTTACTACACTCATTCCATGCATCAATCCTTTCGCAAAGATGTGGCAAGACAGGTGTTTCTTAAACAATTGGAGCGAGTTCAGCATCGAGCTAGAATTGAACGGGAAGAATATGAAGTGTACTGTGCGACGATCCTTCAGTCCTGGTGGAGGATGATTTATGGAGGAAGAATAGGCCGGCGTCACATGAAGAAGCGCAGGCAGTTACTGCGTAGAGCCTATCGGCTTCGCAAGAAAGAAAATCTTGAAATTCGATCCACATGGGGGTACCGATTTTGGACTTCTTGGGGTCGTGGTCCTGAGCTGGTATCCGACACAAGAGAGGAGCGAGTACTTAATGTCCTTCCGTGGTATCGTCGACCCATTGCAAAAACTTTCATCATGGCCAATATTGAAGATTGGGGATGGTATCAACTTAGTTCGTCCTCCTCCACTTCTATCTCATCTAGCAGTACGCGGAAGGGAAACCCACGCAAAGGTTTCGAAGTGGGCAGCATCGAAGAGTTACGAGATCAAGCTCGATTTGGTGGGTATCATATGCCGGGGCGGGTTATCGTGCAAGTAGCGGAGAGGACCTTCACAACCACCCAGGATCTTCGGGATTTCCTGCATCCAGGAGAGCTTGTTCGCATTCGAAATCGCATTTTCGGAGTCATTACCGTGGATCAAGATAGCATTAAAGTTAACCGATTATGGAGAGAAGAGCATTCACCTCGGCAGCTTGAGGAAGGAAAGAGGAGCAGCAATAGCAGTCGACGTAGAGAGGAAATAGGAGAGATTTTGTATCGTCTTCCTACCTATCGCAATGAGCCTCAGCGCTTCTATTTCAGGATGCGGTATCGCGCCTATGACCTCACTATTGGTAATCCTATGACGCAACTGGTTTTTTACCTGTATCGACTGTATTCTCTGCGGATGATGGCATTTTCTCTATATATGTCACACCTCAATAAGAAGAATAAGCACCGCGAAGAGGCTGTACAGTGGAAGCAAAGAGCAATAAAGTACATGGAAGCTGCTCGCTGGGCTGCATCGTACGCATCCACTGGTGATGCTTTCCGCAACCTCTCGATCGTTACCAAAGAAGAGGCTTACGAACGAGCCGAAAAGGCAAAGCAGTCGTTGAAGAGAATTGAGGAAAAGAAATCTATGAAAAAGAAAAGAAAGAGGAAAGGTGATGGAGAAGAGGAAGAAGACGACGAAGAAGAGGGACAAGCTGTTGGAGGAAGTCGACCTGGAAGTAAACAATCCAAAAAGTCGCGCAAGAATGGAAAAGGAGGAGATATGGATGCGGAGTTCAGTGGAAAAGAGAAGTCAAAACCATCCTCTCGTTCTTCCAGCAGGCGATCGCGCACATCTCGTTTGCGCAGCTCGCGAGTAGCCGCGACCACTTCAGATAGCAGCCCCGCCTCGCCTTTAACCACCACAGAGAAATCAGGTAGTCGACGAGGAACAAGCTTGTTCCCTGGTATGCTTGTTAACAGTCGATCTAATAGTGGTAAGAAGCAATCTAGACGAGGTAGACAGAAGCCTCCCAAAGCCAAGGCTCCATGGTATGCCTCTGCGGAACAGATTGCCCAACGCAAGGCCAGAGAGGACCGCATGACCATGCAAGAGCTGGCCAATGAGGCTCCTGAATGGAAAGAGTGCATTGATGTGATGACTGAGAACATCTATTACCTCAACGTCAACACCAACGAGATGATGACTACTGTTCCTCGTGCTGTTCAAAGCAAACGCCAATTAGAATTCGAGAACTCCAAAAACAAGAAGGCTTTCGATGAGGCAAGGCTAAGAATCGCCACTCTAGAGAAGGTGACTAAGAACCGTCTGCTCCTCACTGGTGGCCGCAAACGCTAGTGTTCAATAAGTGGGATTGTAAATAGACTAATCAACACATAAATCCTTTGTAGAAATGGTATACTTGGTGGATAAGTTTTGTTGCTAACTTTTGGCTGTCCAGCCAAGCGATACTGCAATGATATGGTGGTACCATCCCAGTCCCATCTTTAGAGCTACTTAGCACCAGCAGGTTATGCAAGAGAAACAATAGTGAATGAAAAGTTACAAAGAGATACGAAAGGTCGTGCGATGTGTTGTCATCAATTTGCCAAAGGTATGCAAGATTGTACAGCCAACAGGTCACTTGGGCATGCCATTAACTTAAGAAGAATGCGACTGTCTCTGCTGCGCAAATCGATTGGAATTGATTGGAGGGGAGAGAGAGAAGTGGTCTTACCAAGATGACCTCCGAATCTACAACCTTCACCTGTAACAAATGTCAAGCTGATCATTTCACTTCCCGCAATAAGCTATTCAGTCATCTCAAGACTTGTCTATTAGACCGTAATCCCAGTCATCATGTCTCCATGGATGAGGAAGAATTCCATGGAAAGGTAGATGCTTATATCTATGTTACAGGAGGACGTATTCGAGGCAAGACATTAGGTTATGTAGAACGTTATCATTGTGGTAAACGCTTATGGGAGCGTAAGACTTCTCTAGTAGAGAATCGTGGTAGTCATGGCTCTGGTGCGATCGGAGAGAAGCTTCTCGTTGTGGGTGGTGGAGGATTTCGTTCTAATCTACATAGTCTAGAATGTCTTGATTGTTCTATTGGAGAATGGAAAGTGATGTCTCCTATGCCTACAGCACGTCATGCCTTGATCACAGTAGTAATTGGTCGATCACTCTATGTGATAGGAGGATGGATCAATGGTTCTATCTCTTCCACTGATCTTGAACGATATGATATTGATTGTAATCAATGGACAACATGTACACCTATGCCCACAGGAAGAAGGTTATTAGGTGCAGCAGGTTATATGGATCAAATCTATGTCTTTGGAGGGATTGCTACGACAGGACATTGCAAGACTGTAGAGATCTATGACATCGCTAGTAACACTTGGAGAACTGGACCAGATCTCCCACTAGCTAGTCAAGCAAGTGCAGTTGCCATAGCAGATTATCTCTACGTTATCTTGCATGGTGATTCCATCTGGAGATTCGATCCTCGTACAATGACTTATCTCAAGCTGGCAGAGCTTCCATTGCAGCGATGGTTCTGCTTCGATGCCACGGTCGTCAATGATCGCCTCTATCTCGCGGGAGGCAATGTAGAGGGCGTATGGAGTGGAGAGCTTTGGAGCTACGATGTCTTTCTGAACAAGTGGGAGAAGTTGCCTTCAATGAGCAAGGAAAGGAGGAGATGCTGTGCAGCGGCCGTTCTACTGCCTAAACCTCAACCTCTACCTCAAGCAAATTCTTCGTCGTAGATCACACGCTAGAAGTCAGTATGTAGCAACATTCACATGACTGTATGCCGCGATGTTAGTATGTTAAATAGAGTTGATTTATTATAGCATTTGTGGCAGGCTACATCATCAAAAAAGCACATCAAATCAAAAACAGCGATCCTGGTTCAAAATTATATCACCCACGACGACGGCAGCAAAAAAGTCTTTTGACTCTCTTTTTCTCTTCCAGCTTGTTGAAGTCGATCTCCACTCGACTCATCATGCTGTCCACAGTTGCTTCGTCGTTCGATTGCTGCAAGCCTGATTGAGTTGAAGCATCCACACTTGAAGCAATGTCGCTGGTTTTAGGTTCTTTTTCATCATCATTGTTCTTGCTTTCATCCTTTGAGTGGTCGAGGGATTGTGGAAGCGAGCTGCCATTAGTTGAATCCACATCGAAATGAGTCTTCGGAGGATGTGAACGAGGCTCGCCAACTGGATTACTGCTTGTAGATGCAGCTGGTGTGACAATCTCCCAGTCCTCATCCGTACCGCAATGCGCTGACATAGAACACTCCACTCTTTCCTTAGTAGCGGCTGATACAGGCGGTAACGCTGGCAGCTCTTCACTGTCATCATCACACCACATTGTCCACGATTGTCCCACTTGAACATCACTGGGGTTAGAGTCGATTGATTCATGTGCTTGTAACGATAGTCGACTTTCCTTCTCCATCGGTAAGAGATGACTGTCAATATCCAACACGTACCCTACACAAGAAGAGTTTCCACAAGCATTCTTTAGACCAATAGCCTATCCTTAAACGAAGCGCACAATTACTTACCAAACTTACTGACGATACTATTTTGGGAAAGAGAGCTTCCCATAGGGCCAGCTAATAGAGCATGAGTCTTGTAGAAACTCTCGGCCAATTTAATACTAGAAATATATCGATTAGTCTCAAGAAACTTGAGCAAATTGCGCTCAACGAGAATCTCGAAAGAGCATGTGGGTACTTCTATGCCCCTGAACAAGACAAAACATGTAATCAGTGTCAGCAAAACTAGAAAACGCTAACAAAGAAACATGCTAACCATCGTATGAATCGCACAGACCACTTATGCATACTAGCCAAATGAAAGATATCTGCCATGTGCTCATCACTATACCAATAGATTCGTTCATTTTCATCTGGTTTCTGTAGCTTTTGTTTGATAAATTGGAAAGCTGGTGAGAGGGAAAGAGTTTCTTCGTCAATCAGAAGAAACCCTCGAGTAGTAACCTATATGATTACATAGATGGTGGTTGTTATTTAATCCATTGCTATAGTCCAACAAGTTATATGCCATCCCATACCTTTAAATGATGACCACTATCAAGTAATCTAATAGCCGAGGTAATCACATAATCTGCTACAGAAGGAATGGGTATGATCGCTTCCATACGTAGACGAAAGTTATCTTCATCCAATAACTTCTGAAAGAAGGCAACCAATAGCTTAATTTCATTATCCTCTACCAGCATGCATAACAACATAGTTTACTGTAGATCAGAGGCAATCAAATGTCAGTATATACACTACTACACCTGTTTGTAAGAGTAGTTGCTTCATCTTTATACTATGGTTTAGTGGCAGGTTGTTTAGAGGTGAGAAGGTCAGCAGGCATGGTGACGATGATGATAATGATGGTAATGCCTCCTCGCCAGTAAGACCTTCCTCTGCTAGGAGAGGAGCGATCCGCTGAAGGAGACAGAAGACAGTTAATCATCATGTCTACTCAGCTTATCCTAGTATGTAATTACTTACCATTAGCAAGATAGCATTGAGTGGAGCTTGATGCTCACTCTTAGTTGACCTTCGTACAGACCAAGAAGGGAACCTCATGTAAGAGATAGTTTGATAGGAAGGAAGGTTCCTATACAGTATATGGTACTCCGAGAAGAAGTTAGTCTTATTTGATTCTATTCCTTTCCTGTGGTCTCCTCTGTACTTCTTTCTTCAACAATCCACCCTCATCTCACTTGACCATTCATAGGATAGGATAGATAGGATGAGGTTGGATGATGCTTGAGAGGGTAGGACTGCCTTCTACTGTCCTCTCTCTCTCTCTTTGATGACCTTACATCTAGTCATTCATCTTCATTCGATTGTATTCTCTATAACACATTCATCAATCCTTCTTATAGAAAGAACAAGAACAAGAACAAGAATAAGATACCATGAAATTTCACATTTCACTTGATCTTGAAAACTGAAAGAAGACCGAAGAGAGGACGCTTTTTTGTTTGTGTGAAGTTAACACTCCCTCCCTCTCTTGGACCTTTAACTTCCCTCTGCCTCTTGGTGCTGCTGTGGCGCGGCTCATCACTACTCACTCATCCTTCAAGGGAATCACTTGGAATAAATAAATCAACAAAATAAAATAGAAAATGCTTGCTCGTTCTGTTGTTCGTGTTACCACTGCTGTCTCTAAGACTTGTACGTTTCATTTAATTTTGCTTGCATGCTTTTTTTTTTGGGTGATTTGTTTTGCTTGTTGTGTGGGTGATGTGATGTCATTGTACTCGCACTGATTTTCCTTTTCATGCTAGTCTGACTCTGTTAGATTTTTTTAAACTATATTTTTATATTTTCTTTGGTAGTTTTTCTTTTCTCTTAATCTGACATGATTTCATGCATTTTGTTTTTAGCCGTCAGAACCATGTCTATTTTCCAGCCTCAGTGCCATGGCAACTGGACCCGCAAGATGGAGCGTCCTGCTGACTTGGACAAGGATGTTGTTGTCCCTGAGCTTGCTGACACTCTTGAGTGGCTTCTTACCTGCCCTACCCCTGTCCATCAGTTCGAGGAGCCTCCTGTAAGATCGTATCTTTCATCTTCATGTCTTCAACGAATCCTCATTGACACTTTTCATGGTTCTATAGATCATCATCGAAGTGGAGCACTTGAAGAACCTTAAGACTCCTGCTCATTAAATAACACAACCACATGATATTATCTCTGTTTTTGTGGAAGTTAGTGTAGAGAGGAGGAAAGGTCACGATGCCCTCAAGCAAATTATTATCTCATGTAAATGCTAAGAGCATCGTCGAACTTAAGTTATTCATCACATAAAAGATATCTCATCACAAAAACTCTCACTACTTCATCTTGTGCTACTGCTGCTACTAATTGAGGTGACGGGGGTGAGAGGAGAAGATATTTTTGATGTTTTCACGTAGATGTTGTTCTTGCAAAATATCTTCATAATCAATTTTCCTTGTCACTAATCCATCTTCTCCTATGATCTTTTCATGAGTAGCATTGACAAGACGAATAGTTCGATAATGATGTTCAATGCGAGATTGAGTCTTCTTCAACCATACTACAAGATTCATGTTGTCCTTCCATGCTTCAGGAAGGGTAGCATTCCATCTATCTTCACTTATCTTCTTTCGTTGTTTCATATCTTTCCATCGACGTCCTCCACCTTTATACGACTTCCAGGAAGATAGTGAGACCCACTTGTTGTTGTTGGTAGTTGTAAGAGTAGACGGTGGAGAGGATACATTGGATGATGTGGTCATCATCTTCGCAGAATATTTCACTCGACGGATGACTTGTTCTCTTTGAAGGGCATGTCGGACAAAAGAAGAAGGAGGTTGGAAACCTCCTCCTAAAGGACTGAAAAGAAGGAGAAGGAGGAGAATAAGGCAGAACCAACAAACCCATCCTTTCTTTTTATTATCAACACGGAAGAATGAGAAGAAGTCTCTATTAACCAATACTGACTCTATCATCTTCTCAGAAGCTTAAGACTACTATCACAACCACTATAATCTCTCTCTCTCTCTCTCCGACAAGAGTGACAGATGTCGATAGAATAGAATACGATCAACAACAACAAAAGCAGTGTTTGGTTTTGGGAGAACACAACATGAACAGCCAGCCAGCAGTTGATGTGCACTTGCAAAGTCAAAGTACGGTTTGGGTATAGAAGAATATGAGTTATAAACTACAATAAGAAGCTTTCATCCAACGGCAGAAATTAACCTCATACAGTATACTACATACATTTAGAGTTTCATACATGTATGAAATAAGTTGACACGCAGATGAACACTTAGAGATCAATATGAAGAATCAATCTACTTTGCTTTCAAGTATATCATCATCAACTACTTCTTCACTTGGTGCAAGGCTGCTTAGACTAATTGCATCAATTCGACTTTGTACATTAGCAGACCGCCTATTTCGAAGCAATGCACGTGCAGCTTGGCCTCGACTTTTTCCTTCTACAGCACTTGTATAGACCGAACCATTACGACTAGGAATAGTCACTTCTCGGGCTGCAGTGACATCCTCAGTTGATTTACTACGACTACGATCTCTCATGGACTTACTACTATCATCTATTTCTCCAACCATACCTATCCTTGTCATATCTGAATCATCATCATTAACTCTGTCATCTTGGAGTAACTTTATTACCCATTGAGTAAGAAGATAGGTCTAACATAACAAAGAGGTAATTAGGATTATTATTAGTGAACGTGGTAGCACTTTTTTGTTTCAGTTGTTTGTTCACTTACCGCAATAATACCTACCAGAGCGACATATTGTACACCCACTAGAATAGAGATTATAACAATTGCTGACAAGCATGGATAGTAATAGAGGAAATAGGAAAGACCTCGAACTTGAGGTAAAACCTCAACTGTCATATCAACTAAATCCATCTTATTATGAGAAAGATAGAATCTCAAGGCTGTAGTAGGAGGATAACTTGTAGGTGGTTCTTCAAAATGATTTATCATAGGTAAGATCACTCTTGTTGACTCTATCACTACTTCATTACTATGACTATTCTTCTTCTCTCCTCTCATTAACCATGTGAGAGGAGAGAAGAAGAGAAGAAATCTAAAAGGTATATAATAGAATATTGACTCTAAATAGAGACTTGGTAATGATTGAAATGGCATAATTAATGGACGATAAGATTGTGCTATAATAGTATTACTAGAATCAATGACTTCAAGATGTAAGACAACATTTCCTAGATCATAATTACGTATTGATTTAGCAAGTTCAGCATAGACTATTATATTATATTTCATGCCACTATGTAATAGACGATCTTCTAACCAAGGCTGGACAGAGTGATGATCTTTGACCCTCCTAGAAGAAGAGGAGGAGGAGGAGGAGGAGGTAGTGGTGGTAGTGGTGGATAGGGAGTGACTAGGTACTCTATGCCATTGCTTCTCTGGATGAAGTAGAGTGAGATAAGCAGAAGGTTGACTTTCTGCTAAATTAAAGTATAATCTCTCTTGATGTAATGGTTTAGGTAGATAACTACGATAGAGATAGGAATAGATAAGAAGAGAGAAGGTCAAGATAAGAAATGAAGTGATAAGAAATTGACTGACGAGGAGACTTCCTCGCCATAGAAGATCTACTGTGAGGTTCACATAACCTTCATACCAAGAAGAAGAAGGAGAAGAAGAAGTAGAAGAAGAAGAGCGATCTGTATTGGGAGAGGTAGTAGTATTAGTAGTGGTAGTAGTAGAGAATGATGGAGGAGGGAAATTCCTTCTCATTCTCTCCACTGTACTGTTGGACTAATATCTGTAACCCTAACCCTAACCCTAACCCTCCTACTGAAATCTCTTATGAGAGGGCTAGTCGTCCAGAATCTAGAGATCTAGAGATTAGTCTAGATTGCTAAATACCTAGATTTAGCTTTCTATCCAACAACAACAGAAACGGTAAATTGAAATAGTGTAGAGACTATCCCTATTACTACTATTAATATGGTTGATCTAGAAAAGATAGACTTCCTCCCAAGATATCATCTTCACTCTCTAGAGGTGAAAGTGAGTGAATGTCTCTCTGACCCTTGGCGTGTTGATCAACATCTCATGATCCCTGAGGTTGAGAAAGCTGACTCTCTTGAGGCCTTGGGAGTGGCACAGTTCTTTATGGGTGACTATGCTGCTGCTAGAGATAACCTTTCCCTCTCCCTCTCTTTCAAAGCTTCTCTTGCGAGACGAAGCAGACATCGACTAGTCTATGCCACTCTCTTAGTAAGTTAACACCCCCCCCACACACACTCCCTTCCTGGTCTCCTCCTCACTGTATATACTTTAATAGTTAGGTATGTCAAGATTCCGACTAGGAGATCTTCAACAAGCTGACGATGATCTCAATGGAGCTGCTCGGCTCGCTCTGGAGGGTACCTCCTCCTCCTCCTCCTCCCCCACTCATGGAGGTGATGGTGGCAGTGGACCCCAACAACAAGTATTAGGAGAACTTGCAGCTTGTGCACTTTCGAATCGAGCTATTGTGCTTATGAAGAGAGACCTTCTACCCTTGGCTATTCTCGAGGCCAGAAAGGCAGTCGATGTCTCTATGGAATACCATGTCAAACACAGTCCACAGGTAAGACCTCCACCTCCACCTCCACCTCCTCCTCCTCCTCGCATTTAATAGAAATGGCAATCTATGTACAGCATCTTCAATATGTACGTATACTCTTCTTACTATATATGAAGAGTCAAGAATTAAGTAAAGCTGAAATCTTACTTGAAGAAAATGAATTTCCTCCTCAAGGTATGTGTCATCATTACTTGTAGAACTCTATTATTACAGTCAAGTTACTATATGACTTCGCGATTATTGTTTTACGTGCGAATAAGTCCGTTTCTTACTCATGATTTGCACTAACGCGTTTCTTCTCCACACACTTCCTGACTGCACCAGAGGGACGAATGTTGTCTGCTGGATTGTTCTTATTGCGTGGGGATTGGCTTACAGCTGAGCGCTTGTTGAGTGAGCTGTATGATGACCTCAACCATTCCCAACACTCCCAACAGAATCGAAACCTTCTCCCAGGAGGAGAAGAACATGACCCTAATGACCCTAGTCATAGCCATAGTTATAGCCATGGTCAAGGTCAGCGGCTAATGGGAGGTGAGGTATCTTCCTCACATCGAGGGAGTGGAGGTCTCATAGGAGGAGAAGAGGAAATGATGTCCGCCTCTATTAAAGTAGGAGAGAAGAGTATGGCTGAAGAAGACAATGAAGCAGCTTTCAAACCTTCCTTCTTCCATAGCCTGGAGCCTCTAATAGATGACCTACCTGCTAACACTACCTCAGCTACTTCAAGAAGTGCCTTAGGACTAGAAGCACTACTACAGAGAGCGGAGCTATTGATTAACTTGCGCATGATATCACAATTTACAACAGATAACGGAGGGGGGTCAGGAGGAGGAGGAGGAGGAGGAGGAGGAGGTAGTGAGAGCAGTGTCCATGCTGACAGCGATCTCATCCATCTCTCTAACAGTCTTAGTGTGACGAAAGAGGACAAGACTGCTTCAGCTGGGGGAGGAGGAGGAGGGGTCCCATTACCTTCTCCTCATCAACTCTTTCAAGATGCCTTGGCATTCTTACGAAAGATCGCAGGCACACTCTATACCATGCGATCACAAAGTCAAACTCGTAGTAATCGTACTCTAGAAGAAGAAAACCTACTTCTCTATTATGATGGAGACAACAATATGCTTGAAGCAGGTGGAGCAGGAAGAGAGAGACGTAAACCTGACTATCTACCTTATGACTATTACATGTACTGCATTGCTATGTGGTCTACCTTACTCCTCGCTAAAGCAGAAGAGCAGACTGTACATGCAGCCTATCATCGAGGACTAAGGATTCAGTGTGGAGAAGTGGTGATCGAGGAAGTGGACCCCGAGGTGAAAGCTACTCTCAATACGATAGAGACCTCCTATAAGACAGCGTTGGGTATCTTAGAAGCTTGTCGAACACAGACTTTAGCCTTGGAAGAGAGCTCCAAGTTGTTTAGTGAGCTTTCTACTACTGCTCCTCCTCCTCCTGCTGCTGCTAGTGTTGCCATGGAGCCCTCAACTTCTTCCACGACGACGACGACACCTTCCATCATGATAAAAGAAGATGATGGTGAAGGTGAGCGAGAGGAAGATATTGAAAGTATTGTTTCCGAACATGTGCAAGACTTGACTAGGACACCTCAAGATTGTCCAGATACAATGATCATGAAAGATGCTCTTCAGAGCTTCTCTTTGTATCGTTCTTTGCATCCCAATAACTCAGAAGCGAGACAGGGGCAGGGAGGAGAAGTGCAGGACCAAGTCTCCTACGAAGCCAGTGTTCTTCTCAAGCAACAAGGTGTGGAGTTTAATCCTCGTACTGGACAATTAATCTCTCGCGCAGGCAATATCGCTAATAATCCCACTACTACCACAGCAACTCCTAGCAATGCTAATGCTACCAATTCTCGAAAATCCACACTGGAGAAGGCTTCTCCATCCAGAAGCACTCGATCAACAATGAGAGCATCACCCAGCAGCATGAAAGTGAACACGGCTACTCCTACAAATGTTAGCAACAGCAACAATGGTAATGGCAATGGTAATAACAATAGCCTGAGCAATGACTTCTACGTGGCCAATCAGGTAGATCGTCTGTCTTGTCGAGCAGAGATGTTGCCCTTATTAGATCGATTTGGTCGTGATGAAGTTGCAGCTTGGTTGACTTGGGCATTAGCGAATTGTGGTGGTGTTTCCTTGGGATATCTTGGTACTACCTTCCAACAACCTACTACCACTACTACTGCCTCCCCCTCCCCCACAACTGCAATAACTACCACCACCACTTCCTCGGAGGTGAAGTCTCAAGCCTTTCTAATTGAGTTAAGAAATCGTTTATTAGAGGTTGATCGCCGTCTCTCTTATAACTATGAAGAAGAAGGGTCTTATCATCATGGTGAATTAGAGTTTCGTGTGCTGGTTCTCTTGCTGTTAGTGAAAGTGACGACTCAGCTGCTACTCAAAGGAGACGTCCTCCCTCTTATCAATCACTTGCAAAAGGCATCTGACCTGCTCTATCATCAAAAGCCATGTTTGGATTCTATCTTCTATGTTGCCTTAGCCCACAAGTTTAAGATCGAATATGAGGAATGGCTCATGACACCCTATCTCTCCACAGAGGAACGAGCACAGCTCCTCATGACAACTTTCCTACCATTAGTTAAAGTCTATTTTCATCGAGCACAAGCAACCAAGAATGTTCACTTGAGACAGGATGGATATAAGAAACGCATTAACACCTACACGGCGTTGAATAAGTGCTGGACGAAGATAATGAACTCTGCTTCTAATAGTTTAGCAAGTGGAGGTGGGGCAGGTCATCAAACAGAGTTAACTGTTGAGGAGGAACTCGCTACATTGGATGAGAAAGTGATTGAACAGTATGAGCGAAATGATCTACGCTGGCTGCTTCGTCACAGTAAAAAACGTGCTGCACATTTCTTCCAAGAGATGAAAGCCATGATGCAAAGCCTATGATGCGCAAGATTGTATAATAACAAGAAGATGAAGAAAAAATCAAAGAAAAGAAAGAAGGACAGAAAGGTTATAAAGTTAGGCTATTATGGCCGAGATCCTCCTCGACTACCTCCTTCACCCTACATCACATGAACAACCTCCAGCAAGCAAAGAGCAGAAATAGGGACAAGACAGAAGATGCCTTTTAATCATCATCAGGGTCATTAGGACCTGGAGCACGTGGCTTAGGACCTCCAGCAGGCTTGGCCATGACAATCTGATCCACTTTCAACACTGTGATGGCAGCATCCACGGCAAGACGAATGGCATTCACCTTAGTAGCATAGACATCATAAATACCAGCAGCTAAAGCATTGAAAGGAGCATTCTCTTCCACATCGAAACCCATATAATCAGTTTCTTTCGCCTCTCCACTCTGAGCAGTATGCAAGGCATGCATGATGCTGGTGGGATCACATCCACTGTTCTCCGCCAAGGTACGTGGGACCACATCCAAGGCTTCAGCAAACTTGCGCATACCATATTGATCTAATCCAGGATTAGCATCAGCCAAAGCTTTAATACGCTTGGACAAGGCAAGCTCAACTGCACCAGCTCCACACAATAAGCGCTTGTCTGCTAACAAGGTCTTGAAAGCATGAATACCATCATCTAATGCTCTCTCAACATCATTAAGAACATTCTCTGTAGAAGCACGTACAACAATAGTTGCAACAGCAGTATCTTCATCATGTTGTTGATCAAAGACAATCACTTTTCGACCACCAACTTCACGTACTTCAACTAAAGAGCATTCACCAATCTCTTCAGGAGTTAAAGCACCTAATTTAATAGAAGCAGTAGCACCAGTAGCACTACAGATACGACGAAGATCATACTTGGACATAATCTTCACAACCATCAGATTAAACTTATCCAAGAAATGTAATGCCATTTCTGAAATGGAACCATTACAAACAACAACTTGTACACCAGAGGATGCAATTGCTTCAATCATTTCTTCCATCTTACGTTCTTCACTTTTATTATAATTACGTAATTCTTCAGCATTCTTTAATAAGATTGTTCCTTTAGCTTCTGTACTGGATGCTTCAATACCACAACCAAATACTGCAATTTTAGCATGTACAGCACGTTTAATTAAACCTTCTGTATCACGTAAGAAAACCATTCCTTTTACAACAGCACTTTGTAAGACACTACCACCTTTACATTTTACAATACGAACACTATCCAAATTTAATTTTGGATTTTTCGATTGTGGTGATAATGTAGTTAAACATGCTTTAACAATAAGATCACTTAAGAAATCTTCATAACCATATTGTTTCGTTGCAATAACTGATTTAATAGAAGCATGCATTTCTTGTTCATTACGAACGTCTTCTACAGATTTGATGACTAATGTAGGGTAGATTTCTAAAGCATGATCTAATGCCTTTTGATAACCTGAAACAACTTCTGATGTATGTAAACCAGAACGAAGAAGACTTTCTGCTAATTTTAATAATTCACCAGCAAAGGAAAGAACCTATTTAATACAAACAATAACAATAACCACAACAACAGACATGGTCAGAAGGAATAGGAATAGGAGGTGGTGGTGGTAGTGGTAGTGGAGGAGGAGGGGTTGACTTACAAAATTAGTATTATCACCATATTCTGATTCTTGCATCTTAGCAGCTAAAACTAAAATATTAGCAGCAGGATGTTGGACTTCTAATTCTTTTAGAATTGTCGCACAATCAGAAGAAACAATAATCTTTTCTAAATGATTCACAACTAACTTATTCATACCATTAGGTCCTAATGAAGTACGAACCATAGTAGTAATTGCTTTAGCAGCATCAATATTCTTAATAATAGCTCCTTCGAGACCTTCATAGGATCTCATGCCTTCTTTTAACATTCCACGTAATCCTGCTGCAGCATTTAAATTCATTGATTTTGCCATTTCTTAATAATTGAATTAATTGAATTATTTTATTAATTATTAATTTTTTTTTCTTTCAGTGACAGGTGACAGAGGATTGGTTTGTCCGAGAAGGACCACAAGGTACAGTAATCGAATGAAATCAAATCGTGTGGTTAGAGGGAGACAAACAACGCGTTTCTTGGAAACTACAGAGGTAGTTCTTCGTTTGTCCTATTCCTCAACAACAAACGGTCTCTTCTCACCACCACTCAGCAGGGTGCTGCTGCACTGTACTTGTACAGTAATAGTCTTTAAGTGGTAAGAATGACAAAAATAAACATCTACCTCCCCCTCCTGTTTGAGACAAATGAATAATACTATCAATCAACAAGAATCCATTTTCTGCTGCTGTCTGTCATTCATTCTCATTACTAATTTTTGATGTTTTGAGAATGGATGCCAACGAGCCCCGAAATTCCGAAATTCCGAAATCTCGAATAATCCAGGAAGCCACACAACCACCAGCCAGCCAGCCCCAGCCGTGCTTTGCTCTCATCACAAGAGATAGTTAATCACAGATTGAGAAGAGAATGTCCTCTACAGGAATTGCAGTTGGTTTGAATAAGGGTTACCCTGTGACCAAGGTTGCTAAGGCTGCTCGCCCTGCTGATAGCAAGGGAGTAAGTAATTCTTCTTCTTATTATTATTAGCATTTCTTCTTTTTGTTGTTGTTTTCGATGGTCTCACACCTGGCACATTATGTTCTTCTGTGCTATTATAATAGAAAGTCTCTAAGCGTACCAAGTTCATTCGTGATTTGATCACTGAGGTGGTTGGTCTTTCTCCTTATGAGAAGAGACTCTTGGATATGCTCAAGACTGGTGGTGCCAGCTCTGAGAAGCGTATGTACAAGTTTGCTAAGAGAAGAGTAAGACATCTCATTATCTTCATCTACTACTATTATCATCTTACCATCCTTCTAATAATCATAAATACGATGTTGATTGTTTAGCTTGGCACCCACAGAAGAGCCTTGAAGAAGCGTGACCAGGTCAAGGAACTCTATGCCAAGATCAGAGCTCGTGGTTAAACGCTTGCTTGGAGACACTTTTCGCCCCCAATCACATGAAAAACTAACTACAAAACTGGTGGTGAAGTGTATCTAACACTGCTAGAAAACAAACCCAACAAGTTGTTATTGGCAGTTGGATTCTCTTTCTGTGTACAATATCTAAAGCAAACCACAAAACAACAACCAAGTCCTCTTGACACATTCTTCACTCTCTTGTTCACTCTATTATTGTTCACGACTAGTTGTCAAGACTACTGCATTGCTCTGAATGCTATGGGATACCTTGCTTATTACCTCACACACCCTTCCTTATCCAATTTTGGTTTGATGATATGACAACTGCATTAACCTTTTCTTACTTTACACTTTCTACTGTGACACTAGTTAGACTAGTTAGCTGCTAGCTTACAGTCTTTATTTTAACTTCCACCATGACGTTTCTTCTTGTTACGATAGTCGATCTTCTTCGTCGATGCGGCTGATGAAGCTGCTGCCAATTGCTTTCGTCTCTGACTTCGACTCACTGCTGGCTCATCATCATCATCGTCTTCATTATCATCATCATCATCATCTCCATCACTTAACTTGGACAAACTTGTGAGCTTCTCATCATATTCTTCTTTCGAAATCTTGCCTTTCTTAAACTTGCGATATAAAGCTTCTTCTCCAGCGATATCATCCCAATCTGCTTTAAACTTTTGTACAAAGCTTTGTTTACGTTTGCGTTGTCTTTTCTCGAGTAAAATTTCTCCATCTGCAGTAGCTTTCAGATGACTACGTTGTGATGGATGAATATTCTTATTACCTAACTTCTCTTGAACAAGTTCTTGATATCGTTCAGCAGGAATCCAAGCTGCTTTCATTTTACCTGACTTCGTCGTAAGAAAAGTTCTAGTGGTACGAACAGTTGCTTTCTCATGGACACTACTCACTTCATCTTTATCATCATTGTTATCATCACCACTGTTTCCTTCCTTGTCATGGTTGTTGTTATCATCACTATCATTATCGGATGCACCACCACCATCACCCAGAGCATGGTCACTGTCAACTTCTCCACCACCTAATACATCGAAATTCACTTGCTCTGCTTCTTCTCCTTCAAGTTCTTCTTCCTCCTCCATGGCTGCTTGGAGTCTTTTCTGTCTTGCACTTTCTTTCGATTCATTACGATAGGAAATCATAGCAGTATTCGTAGGATCAGTATCAAAGAGAATAGGTTTGCCTTTCACACCACGTGTCTCAGCCATCTTAGGCAGTCTTAATAAAGCATAACTACGAGCAACAGCACCAATATCAAGTTCAGCAAGACGGAAGATATAAGAACATAAATGTTCTGTATAAGCACGTAAGAAACCAACAAAAGCAGCAGAACCCATTTCTAAAATATCTCGATCATGTTTAGCCATATATTTAAAAAGATTTAAAATATCATAACAATGACGATAAGTCACTTTACGACTATTATAATCATTACGTGATATAGGATAATTTATCTGATGATCATAAGAGAGTATCATAGATGACTTCTCTACATCTGCTTCTGCTGTTTCATTCTCTTTCTCATCACTATTATCAATATCAGCATTGTTAAGTGGTACACCACGTCCACGTAATAAATCTAAATAAGGCAATTCATGACTAGCTAAAAAGAGTAATGCTTGTCCAACACGACCTGCACGTGCAGTACGACCAACACGATGTACAAAGAAAGCAGGATCCTTTGGTGCAGTTAATTGAATAATCCAATCAACATCTGGAATATCAATACCACGTGCTGCCACATCAGTAGAAAACATGACCCCACCTCCTTTTCCATTATCATCATTATTATTATCATCCTCTTGCTTTTCTAATGCTTTAAATCGTCGATAACATAAAGTACGTTTCTTGGTAGGCATTTTCCCATGAAATCCAACAACAACATAAGAAGATGGTAAGATCGCATACTCAGATCGTGTTAATTGATGAAAAACTGTAGCATAATAATCAACACATGCACAAGTAGCACAAAAGACAATAATTTTCTCTCTTATATGACTTAATAAGAAATGTAACAAAGTATGTAATCTTTCATCATAATTACGTACAAGATACCAATTCTTTAATGACGTTGGCACTATTTGTGTATTTTGATTAATAGGTTGGTGTTGTTGCTGTGTTTGTTGTTGTTTCTTAACCTGTTGCTGCTGTTGTACAGTGACAGCTACTACAACAGGATTTCTTAAACCTGCACGTACTAATTCTTTCACTTCTTTAGTTTGTGTAGCAGAGAATAATCCTGTACGACGTTGTTTAGGGAGAAGGGAAAGAATTTGATTAACAGCCTCTTTGAACCCCATATCTAATAGTTTATCTGCTTCATCTAAGACAAGAACTTCTAAACGACGGAAAGAAATAATTCCATCTAGACGAGTTTTAAGATCAAGAATACGTCCTGGTGTACAGATAATAACTTGTCCACCTTGCTTGGTATAGAGTGAAGCATCTTGTGAGACAGATGTTCCTCCTACGAAATGGACTGTTTGAAGTGTATGATGATGTTGAGAGAAGACTGCCAACACATCATAGATCTGCATGGCCAACTCTCTGTGAGTGAATGACAGAGTAAGTGAATGTGAGTGAGAGAGTGAGTGAGTGAGTGGGTGAGGGGTACAGGGGAGAGAGGGGAGAAGGGTGAGTCAGTCAGCTTGGATATATAGAGAGAATAGACGGTATTGATAGACTTGCTTACCTAGTAGGAGAGACAACCAAAGCCCCCACGTCATGCTCCCCCAGTGCAGGTGAGACACGAGCTAGCATCTCAAAGATAGGGATAGCAAAGGCTAGTGTCTTCCCTGACCCTGTCGTAGCATCAACACAGACATCCTATAACATAGTCATGACACGCACACTCTCATCAGATGGCCACCTCCTCGGGGGAAGAAGAAGTGGTGGTAGTATTACCTTATTTTTTAAAAATAAAGGAATGGTAGCTGCTTGAACAGGAGTAGCATGTTCAAAATGAAAAGTTTTTAAAGCATCTAATGTTGCTTGAGATAGTTTTGGATTAATATCAATAAACTTCATAGTAATCAATACCTTTTGATTGGAGTGGAAGAAAGGCTTGGTTGATCTCTATCCATCTTAAGTTAACGTTGCGCTAAGTTAAGATATGCAGTGTAATTCCCTAATTCGAGATTTAGACTAAATCCTCAATGAAAGAGGTTTGAAAACCAAAGCCAAAGCAAAGCAGAAGAAAACTGAAAAGAAAAGGAAGTTCAAACATTTTCAGTTCAGTTTCAGTTATTGTCATGGATTTCATTCGGCAGTTCACTGACGATGATGATGAATCCACAGCAAGCAGTGAATTAGTGTCAGTGACAGAAGGAGAGGGAGAAGGAGAAGTGGGACTAGAGGGGGTTGATGATAGTTTGTCCCATCCACAAAATCCTTCCTCTCCCAGTCCTATTATGAAGAATAAGAATAAGAAGAAGGATAGGAAAGAAGAAGAGAATGAGAAGGATAGCTCTGAGGTATTCTCTGATGAGAACAACCTCACCACTTCCACCACCAACAACCAACACCAGGAAGAAGTATCTTCAAAAGATGAAAATGAGGATGAAGGAGATAGAAGCTCTCCTAGTAACCCTCCTCTAGGAGAGACATCATCATCTCACTCTAACCCACTCTTACCTGTCTCTACCATTGATCTGAGTCAATATACTAAACGTATTATGATTCATGAACATGCTCGTAAGAAGAATGAAACACTCTATCTATCTTTACCAACCTTATTAGAAGCATCTCGTGAAGGTCTACGAGATCGTGAAGATCGTTGGTTTTCCTTTTCTAATCGACGTGAATACTATCCCTTAGGAATCGTTAATATTGACACCCCTAATAAATATCTTCCATCTTCTACCTCAATCAAGATCAATATGCATATCTCAAGTGTGAGTGATAATGACGTGGTACCTTATAATATCTCAACAGTTCCGAAGGCTGGCGTGTATTGGTTCTCGGCTATTCGTGCTCACTCTCCAGGAATTATTCGTTTATTCTTTTCATCTAGTGATCCTGAAATAGCCCCATTAGAGCATTTTGTTCTAGTCGAGGGAGATCCCAGTGAGGATGAAGAGGAGGAGGATAGCGAGGAGGAGGAGGAAAAAGAAGAAGGAGACATTTCGGAGGAAGAAGAGAAGGAACAGGTGGAGGAGAAGGAGCAGGAGGGAGTAATAGAAGTCGACGAGGAAGAAGAAGAGAAGGAGAAAGATAAAAGCAAACTTCGTGAAGAACGATTAGCAATAAAACGCGAGCGTGAACGTGCTCGACGTGAGCGTTTGAAAGAAGCTCGAGAACAAAAGAAACAACAACAACAAGAACAAGAAGTTAAACAAGAATTGCCACAAGAAGTTCCAGTCGAAAAGGAGAAGCGACTTAGAAGGAGTTCAAGAGTAACTAAAGAAGTGGAAGAAGTGTCCGGTGAAGAAGAATTACAAGCAGAAGTCATAGTTGAAGAAGAAAGCGAAGAGGACGATGTGGTTGTGAGACAAGCTTTAGAGGAAAAACGAAATCGTGAGCGTGAGCGAAGAGAGAGTAAAGTTCTTGTACAACAAAATCGTCGTCAATCAGAACGAGGAAGACGTGCAAGCAGGGGAAAGAACGCATTAGAAGAAGTAGTTGAAGAAATACCACGCAAGGATGAGGAACCTCCACAAGAAGAACAAGAGCCAACTGTGATGAGTCGAAGTTCACTCAGGAGAGCGAATCGTGCAGAATCGCCTATGCCATCTACACCGCCTCCTGTTGTGAGTTCTCGTAAACGAGGAAGGCCAGCAGCAGACTCGTTGAGTGCTGCTACGCCACCTCCTCCTGCCAAGCTACCGAAGACAGAACCACGTTCGGAACGTCGTTCTCTCCGATTAATCAATACCGAAGAAAATGTTATGGATCAAGAGCAAGAAGATATAAAAGAAGTTATAACAGTTGCTGCCAGTGGGCGTAAAAGAAGGACATCTACTTCTGACAAGCAGCACACAGTGAAGTTAGAGCAGCAACCAGTTGAAGAGGAGCTGGACTTGAACGAGCAAGAGGAAGAAGAACAAGAAGACCAATTTGTCGTATGGCCAGCTTATACTCCCGATCAACTGAAGACTTTTCTTGATAGTGTTATGCGGCCACCTGAGTTTGCTCGGAACTTGACGCATCGTCTTGAGCCTCCTTCGCAAATGAAACACAAGCCTGCTGGAAGTCATGGTTTACTCTCCTTAACAAATCATGCCAAAGGTGCTGGGGGTCATGTCATTCAAATTCAAGGACCAGCTATATCTCTTCCCGTGCCGCAGTGCTTAGTCATGGCGCTTCATCGGGATAAAAATGTCATATCTCACATTTTCTGTGAACATATCAAATCTCGTCAATCTGAGCAAAAGCCAAAAAAATCATCTAGCTTCTCTTATTTATCAGCTCTGCCTAACAATCTCTGTCTTCCATCAGTTAGCAAGATGTTCAAGATCCTTCAAGAACGCTCAGTACATATCCCTAAGCACGGCGATGTCATCAGCCTATTGCGAGCGCTTTTCGAAGATTCTATCAACAACGAGCTTCAATATGAACATGAAGAAGATATCCTCAAGGGTATTAGCCAGCAAGCGCGGCAACAATGCCTTCTCATGGGCGATATTCTCGGACCATGGTATTTCTTGCGCTTTCTTTTCTTCGTTCTTCTTCACGCCGCCCCCAGCACAACAGGTAAGCACTATTGTTCCTATCAGCTAGATCTATTGCTCATTTCCTTGCCATAGATACAAATAATGGTATTGGCAGCACGCGAACAAAAGGAGCACTTTATGATATTGAACAAGTACTGGCAGCGGCGTTCAAACTCCTCGATGAGCAATATTTGGATTGGTTTTGTTGAAGCAATAATACATATAATAGGAAGAACAGGGAATGCTGTTGCCGCTCAAATTCGACTGTGTGGATAGGGATAGTATAGGAAATCGTCATAAAGCAATTGCCCCCCAACTCCATAGTGCAACATTTGAAAGCAATTCTTGCAGAAAAACGCCGCTATTCTGATTTGTTGCTTGTCATGTGAAGTAGCACTCGCCAAACGATCGTGATAGGTCATACATTCCGCAGGGAATAGTTCACAGACTTCGCACTTCCTACTGTTGCGAAAACGAAAACGAAAGGTTTCCCGAGGAAAATGTTCCCGATAGGAAAGATTGACATCACTAACTTCTCTTTCATTCTCGACAGAATGAGATTGACCTCCAGCATTCAAATCAAAGAAATGCTTCTGCATTACTGAACGAGGTCGACGAACATCTATTAACGACAAAAGATGCTCACAACAGTGTTCATGACAATAGAGATATTTCTCCCCAATAATAGGATTTAAATCTCTTAGGACAGCAGTCTTCATGGATGCTTTTTGCAAGGTATTGGGGTTAACTCCATAAGCAAATGATGGAGTAGTGGGTTGAGGTACTACTTTTCGTCGTGGTCGTTGTGCTTGTTCTATTCTTTGTCGTTTCTTCCCTGCAGTTGGCAAGGATGGTTGAGCTTCTAAGGCAGCTAACAGTGCTTGTGCTAATGCAGCATTGTTCATCATGCTACCTTTCTGACTGTTACCACCTCTACTGGTTACTGATGATACTGATGCTGGGATACTCACTAAAGGAGGAGCAACATTCCCATCTATTACCTCTTCTTCTTCTCCCTCTATCATCTCATTTACTGATGAAGAATCCTTTCTCAGCCATGTCATAATACTGTCCACATTGGAAGACAGTCGAGTAGAGGTAGATTCTTCCACCCTATCTTCCTCCTCCTCCCCTTCTTCTTCCTCTTCTTCATAAAATATATTCTCAATAAAGAAGAAAGCCTTACTTGGTGTATCATATCCAACCTGCTTCTGTATGCAATAGGAAGCTTGATGAAGGTCATGTAAAGTCTGACTGGCCAACACCTCCACCACCTGCTCTAACTGACCTGAACGGATATGATAGAACCCCCAAACAAAGACATCTTCTTCTACCTCAGAAATGATAATATCACTGGCAGGTGAAAGAACCACTAGCTGACTAGGAGGAATCTTATTGTTTAGCAATGGTAAAGCTTGCTTGGTTAGAAGAGAGGTTGTGTCAGAAAGAGATACAGGATGTGAGGAGGAGGAAGAAGAAGCAGAAGAGGAGGTAATGGTGCGGAGAGAAGGGATTTGTTGAAAGAGATCTGCTAATTGGATGCAATAGTCTTCTTTGATATGGTCTGGTAGATCCTCTATCTCACAGTCTAATAGTGTTTGGACTTGTCGCAACTCTCCTGTATGCTTTATTGAATTGTATTGATGACAACGTGGAAGGGAAGGATGTACAGAATATCTCTCATTCAACTAATGATTCATGAATAAACAAAACGGACATTATCACACAGTGAGACAACAACTGTAAGATAGTGGTAGAGGTACAAAAAGAGATGGATCTCACAAAAGTTGAATCACAGTGTTACCTTCTCCCATTGTTTGTTACAATCCACTATCCAACGTTTTGTCTCTTCAATTGGATCAGATGCACGAAGTCGAGCAATTCTTGTTTTAGAAAGACAAATACAAAATAAGAGTTAAAGAGACTATGGAAAGTTCAAGGGATCTTACTTCGAATAGAAAGGAGGAAGATCATTCTTTGTCACACCACTGCTACTAGCACTACTTGTACCACTATTTTCCATTCCATCAATGGAATGACCATTTCATTTCACTCCTCGCACGCATCACAATAATATGCGACCTTTGGGGAGGAAACCCTTCGACTTTCAACCACACATTTTGCTGATTTTTGGTGCAGTAAGAGTGGATTGAAATGGTCCCGTTTTCGGGTGGTACGTCATGAGCAGGTGTGGACAGGTGGCTTCCACATCAGCAGTGTCACTGTCACTGTCACTGTCACTGTCACGGTGTGTGGGAGAGTGTGGCAGTATGGCAGGGGCCCTCACTATCTTCTCCTCCTTTATATTGATTTCTTCCTTCCCTCCTGTGCTGTTGTCTGTCTCTGCTGTGCTGCAGTCAAAGGTGCTTGCCATCATCATCATCATCATCATCATCATCCAAGTACACTTCCTTCGCTGTTATTGTCTATCGCTTAGGCTACAGAGACTCTTATCACTTCTTGGCGAATTGAGAAAATCCTCCTCAATTGAGTCATTCTTGAGACACAACAACACTATCTTCTCCTCTATAAGATACTATCCTATAGACCTTTTTCCTGTCTGGATTTTCATTTACTAAAAGCATAACCTGTACTGCTACTAGAACTCACTCACTCATCATACCATCTCATTATTATCCTATTTAGAAGAAAAGCACAAGAAATGGCAACTTGGTCTGAAATCACTGAAAGTCTCTTGATTACACTCATCCTCTGGCCTCTTATCATCTCTGTCCCCTTGGTTCTCACTTATAACAACCTCTATCAATCTATCTTCCCTTCTTCTTGGTATGACATGGAAGCTGTTGATTATTGGACAAAATCTTACTGGCCATCTCCTTTAGGATTATCTTTAGGTATCCTTACGGTCATTGTTGGACAAGTGATTACATTAGTTTACTTTGTTAATTGGAAGAGAGGCAAGTTAACAGAACTGCATCCTATTCAGAAGGAAGGTGCACCAAACTATGACATGTGGGAAGCCATGCAAGTTCATCTTTGTCAACCAGAAGGATTTGTAATGTTAGGTGGTTATCTCATCTTAACTTGGATGTTTGGTTTAATGCCTGCATCCTATTATTCATTCTCTGGTGGAATTAATGTAAAACATGTTCTTTTACAGCTTTTGGTACAAGATACTATTCAAGCAACTGTTCATTGGTTAGAACATGTTGCTAGTCCTGCATTCTATGGTCTTTCACACAAACCACACCATCGCTTCATTAACCCCAAGCTGTTTGATGCTTTCAATGGCTCTGTCTGGGATACACTCTTTATGATTCTGTGTCCATTAGCTCTCACGGCACGTATTGTTCCTGCAAATGTTTGGTCCTATATGGTCTTTGGAAGTCTGTATGCCAATTGGCTTACTTTAATTCATTCCGAGTATAAGCAGCCATGGGATAGTGTTTTCCGCTTCTTAGGTTTGGGCACATCAGCTGATCATCATGTCCATCACAAACTCTTCAATTATAATTATGGACATCTCTTTATGTATTGGGATTATGCATGTGGAACCTACATTAACCCGAAGGATGTTAAGCATTTTAACAAAGATGTCTAAAAGATGTATGATGGGATATATGCCATGCGAGTATGTTGTTGTTATGACTCAATAGTTTAATAGTAGTGGAGGAGAAGGAGGACTAAAGGTTTGATTCTTCTGTTGTAATTCAGAGATTTCTTTAAATTGAATCTTTCTCTGCTTTTATTCTTGCGACAGTTTTTATGTTGTTAACAACCACTGTGCAGTATGCGTGCATTCGAAGTTGGATGAATCAAACTATTTTAAAAATCCTTAGGCGTGAAGATGTCACACCTCAAATTTGATTTCATCATAATGCAATGCCGAATGACAGTTTACACGTCCAGAGACTTTTTTGTTAGCACCAGACAGCAACTTAAGAAGGAAATGCACCTCTTCACTCACAGGCGGTAACTTAAGAAGGAAGTGCAGGCACACCAGCTGGGCCTTTCTCTTCGTTGATGCTGATGTCTGTTTGTTTGTTTGTCTTCTTCTAGACTAGATTAGATACCAGAAAAAGAAAAAGAAATACAATCTAGTCTATTGTTAAAGAAGTATAGACAAAGTGTTGACTTATAGAGAGTCACTGATTCATATCTATTCTTATCACTTTGATAGATTTTGAAAGGGTTTATAGTAATCAGAGAAAATGAATTTCACCCAAATCAATGCTGGAACAATTGGTACTAAATTAGGATTTGCAGAAGAACCAGCATGTGCTAAATATTGTCCTAACCTGACTTTCAAACAGGTAATTGACCTGTCATTAGTTCTCCTTTCTAATCAAAAACTTGTCATAAGATTGACATTTTCCATTGTTTGGAATTATTTATGATTAATAGAGGATTATTGGATTTGCTTGTTGTTCTGGTTTGGGTTGGATGTTATCTCTAATGGTAATAATGAAGTCTATAGTTGATGATATTGTAATTCTTGTTGTTGTTGTCGTTGTCTGATAATAAAATATTTTTATCTATTATTATAGGGTGTAATTGTCTTATTTGGAGGAACAAGTTCAAATAATGTTAATACCTTTATTGCTCTCTATGTCGTAGGCAATGTAAGTGTCATCTTCCAGTGTTGGATGTTAGTGATAGAGCTAACTGCTTCCCCATGCTAACCCTCCCTCATCTACAACTCATCCGTATTACACACACTTCTATTGTGGCACTGTGTTGTTCACGTTAACGCTTGTCTGACTTGTTGTTTGTATGGAAGGTCGTGTCTGTATACCTGTAATATCTACTACTCTTACATGTACAAACACACAAACTTCTCCGATTACTTGTTGTGTCACTGTGTTGTCCATACTAACACTTATCTGATTTGTTGTCTGTGTGTCTTTAACAGGTTGTTGCTCTTTGTGGAACTGGTTTTCTATTAGGACCAAGATCACAATGTCGACAAATGTTTCATCCAACACGTCGTTGGACTACTTGCTTCTATCTTTCAATGCTTATCATTGTCTTCAGTGTTGCCGTGACAAAACAAAATGTTGGTCTGGTCTTATTTCTCTTATTTATTGAAATTCTTGCAGCATTATGGTATACCATTTCCTTTATTCCTTTTGCAAGAAAGATGTTCATAGCTTTCTTAAGAAGAAGTCCATGTGGACCACTTATTCAAGCTGTGGATGATGCGAAAGAAGCGATGGGATTTAAGAAACCACCTACACCTAGTACAACTATTAATAATACGTTAGCTGGTGTGACTGGAAATAATGCCAAGAAGAAAGGATTCTCCTTTTTAGGTGGTGAAGACAATTGAGTCTAGGTGGGTTGAATGACATGACATGACCTGACAACAGGGCTGGAGGGATGACATTACAGTTAGCGTGTGGGAGGAGAGTTAGTTAGTTTTAACCATCGTTATCTTCTTCAAGTGCAATAGCATATAGTCTAGTAAGACTATGACGTGCCGTGTAACTTGCAGATTAGATGTACTGTGTGTGTATGTATATAAGAAGAAAGGGTTAAGAAGACTGTAAAGTTGTTAGATACAACTTTGTGGTTATTGTTATGACACTAATGACTGTTAGTGTTATTATGAAGTTGCCTCGCCTAGTAGTCTAGTCTAGCATCAAGGAAGGTCTTCGGAAGTCTTCGCTTCTTGTTGTAAGAGATGGCCTTGTTGTTCTCCACGGTCATGCCACCATCGCCATGGAAGAGTATTGGACAGTTGCACGACTACACCACCATGAGATGATTCCAAAGATTCAAATTTAATCCCTGACACTGCTCCTGCTTCATCTTCATAATCATTGTTTCCTGCGGGTTGTGGTGATTTATGAAAGCAACAAGAACAAAAGGGAGGAGAGTCTGGGAAAAGACAGCGATAGACTGCCATGAGAGTTATGATCAATAAGAAGAAGGCTAATGCTGACCATAATGCTATCGTAGCTGAAGGAAGTGCTCCCATCTGACTCATGTTTAGAAGGTTTCTATTGGTGAAAGGAGGTTGATGAGCAGTGTTGATCTCACTTGACACTCACAGTTAGCAATAAGTTGACAGGGAGGATAGGATGGGATGGGACGGTCTACTATCCATCCTCCCTTTGTTTGTTGGTGAAGAAAGGTTGGATGAAAATGACTACAGAGAGAGTGGACTTTTTGTTGTCAAAGACTGCTACTGCATTGCATGTAATCTATGTATGTATGCTTTTATTTGTATCTTACATCCTAACACAGGTTAACACATAAAGGATTCATCCTAATCCTACTGTAAACATTTTAGTCTAACAATGATCTGTTTGTGTAAGACTGACAACAACGGATAGCCTAAAAACTACAGGTTTTCAAATAAACAGTTTTTCTGGACTCCCCCCCCCCCCCCGCCCCCCAATGTCGTGTTTTCCTATTGTAAAAGTCTGCTTTCTTGTTGTTGGTGTGGGTGAGGGAGGTGAAGTTAACGCATTTTCCCATCCGCTTCTTCTGATCATTCGCTGCTGTGCTGTGCGAGAAGATCATCTGATGGGATCATTCTTGATCTGATCTTAATTAATTAATTAATTAAATAAAATAAAATAAAAGAAAAGAAATTCGATAGAAAGAAAAGAAAAATAATAATCCTTATGACAGAAGAAGAAGGAGAAAGTGAAAGTGAAGGAATAGAGAGAGAATTGAATAATAACAATAATAATAACAACAATAATAATGGTAATGTTGTTGTTATTGATGATGAGGATGATGATGGTCGTCATCCAATAGGAGAAGAGTCATCACTACCACCCCAGCAGCATGAGCAACAGGATACACCTGTAGCAGCACCAGCTGTACCTACTACCACTACTACTACTACTACTAGTGGTACTTCTCCCTCCTCCCCCATTTCTACCACTCCTCCTCCTCCTCCTACACATGCACCTATAGAAGAAGATGGAAATGACAAAGCTTCTAATCAGTCTCCTGCTCCTGCTCCTCCTATTATTAGTATTCGACAATTAACTATTCGTAACTTAGATACGGGTGAAGAGTTTATTATAGGAGAGAATGATCCTGATTTTGATTTTGATACATTTGAAATTGGTAGTAGACAAGGTCAAGAAGATGGTGGTGAAGGAGTAGCAGCAGGAGGAGGAGGTGGAGGAGGTATACCCACTACTGACACAACAACAACACCAACAACAGCAAGAGGAGTTAATGGGTTAGACAGTCCTGAAGCAGCTGCAGCTGCTCATGCAGCACAAGAACGAATTTCATGGTGGCGTTCCTTTTTTCGTTTTATTTATGGTGCAAGACAAGATAAAGTTGATGAAAAAATGGCCAATGTAACAGAAGAAAGTTCATCTAACAAACCTAAAACACCATTTACAAAATTATCAAGTTTTAAATTTCGTAAAGAATTAGGTAAAGGTGCATTTGGTCGTGTATTATTAGCTGAAGCAAGAACAGATGGTCATTTATATGCATTAAAGATTATTAGTAAGAAGAATATGCGTAGTTCAGATCGTCGTCAAGCCAAAGCAGAACGTGATATATTACATGCTATGACATTAAAAGCACCACATCCTTTTACATCAGGTTTAAAATTTGCTTTTCAAAGTGAAAATAATTTATATTTAGGTATGGATTATATTCCTGGTGGGAATTTAAGAGAATTAATTAAAAGATTTAAATATCTACCTGAGGTAAGTAGAATATTACCAATTACTTGGTATTATATTTCGTTACTATAGCTAGACATTGAAATGCTAATGACTGTTGTGTGTGTGTGTGTGTGTGTGTGTGTGTGTGTGTGTGTGTGTGTGTGTGTGTGTGTGTGTGTGTGTGTGTGTGTGTCTGTGTGTGTGTCTGTGTCTGTGTGTAATGACACTAGATGGGAGAGAGAGCTAAGTCGTCTATTGAATGCTTCTCCTTGGACCAAGCAAGAAGATGATCTTCTCATCGTCTTGCGCAATAAAGCGCTTCAGTATGACGATATATTTCGTCATTTGAAGAGCAGAACTTATTCTGCTATAGCCCAGCGATGTAACGAGCTTGGAGTGGCAATGAAGTCAAGCAGGCGTTGGACAGAGGATGAGGTTGCGTTGTTGGCCAAGCTCGTCAATGAAAGTAAAGAAGGTGGCGGTCTAGTTAATTGGAAGTGGATTGCCAAACAAATGCCATCGAAAAGAACAGCTGGTGCATGCTATTGTAATTTGAAGAAGGATAGTAAAGCGAAAACAGAAGAAAAGCAAGAGGCTGAGACTTCTGAGAAGAGTTAAGCTATGTCATCGCTGGGAATGAACACGGTCTATAATGGGGAACCATAGCTATCCTTTCTTTCTCCTTCACTCTCACTCAATTGTGTGTTTAATTTGATCATCTTAACTTAAGGTGAAGTTAACCATCACGCATACCATGTGAAGTTAACAATATTGGCGCTCTTTCCCCACGCATTGAATAATATCCGTTCCAATCCAAACTGAACGAAAGCAAGCCAAGAGGAAATTTGAATAATTAAACCTTCCTTTCTATCGAGAGAGAAGATCGTCTTGAACTCCTTTCTTTACCTTTTATTATTTCTAGTCGTCCTTTACTGTCAGACTATAACTTTGTTCTTCTTTCTTGTCTCTAGTCATTTCTTTCTATTCAGAGATAATGGAAGATCAGTCTGAACCTGTACAAGTTTTTGTACGTATTCGACCAGAGATTGAAGAAGGTCTAGGTAATTCTACTACAGCCAATAGTAGTAATGGTATAAGTAATGGCCAATCATCCAATAAGGTAACCCCTGAGAAGATCATCAAATCTACCACTTATGGAAATCTTATGAAAATTAACACGACCGTAACGGTTACTAATAACAATTACTGTGTGACATCTCCTGATGATCATACAATACGATTAATGCCACCTGATGGTTGTTATGCATCACGTAAAAGTGTATCAGCTGTTGATGATAAAATCTATCATTTTGATCATGTTTTTAATGAAGCAACAACACAAGAACAGATTTATGAAACAGTTGCTGAACAAGTATTAGCAACTGTACGTGGATATAATACAACTATTTTTGCTTATGGTGTAACAGGATCAGGGAAATCATATACTATGACAGGGAATAAACAAGCACCTGGTATTATACCTCGTGCTATTGGTGATATCTTTAAGAGTATTGATCAAGCTGCGAATGAAGAAGATGTATATTTCTTTGTTCGTTTAAGTTATGTTGAATTGTATAATAATACATTTCGTAATTTATTAGAACATGTCGCTAAGGAGACCTTTGGTAGTGGTGGTGGTAGTGGTAGTAGTAACAAGACCATCAATTCTAATATGAGTATGAGTGGATTCTTTACAGAATTAGATGATTTAAGTATTCCTGCTGCCTATGAAGCACAACATGGACCTACCTTTGCTTATGGTCGTGCAAGCTCTAATATAGCAAGTGCTGCAAGTCGTAGTGAGAAGATTGAAGTACGAGAAAGTCAAAGTGCAGGTGTCTTTCTATCAGGACCTAATTTGAGATTTCCTGTTACATCTGCTGTAGAAGCTTTTCAATTAATTGCAAAAGGAAATAAATATCGTGCAACCGGTGCAACAAATTGTAATGAAGAATCATCCAGGTAGAGATTTTGTTCTTGTCGTCATTATTGTGTTTGATATAATAATGGGGTGGACTGACATATTGTGTGTATGTGTGTGCGTGCGTGTGTGTGTCTGTGTCTGTGTGCTCCGGTTGATTGGTAGGAGTCATGCAATTCTTACATTCCATGTGGAGAGTCGTATTTCTACACTTATCGAAGGAACTGCAAAATCAGAAATTCGTATTGGCAAGATTCATCTTGTCGACTTGGCAGGTAGTGAGCGATTGACATTATCAGGTGCTGATGGAGACACTCTCGTAGAGACCAAAAGTATCAATTCTTCTTTAACTGCATTGGGTGATGTTCTCTCTGCTCTATCAAAGAATGCATCTATATTAATGCAACAACAAAAACAATCAAAATCAGGGAAAGAAGGCAGTGATCGTGTAGTACCAACACTTGTCCCTGTACCTTATCGTAATTCCAAGTTAACACATTTATTAAAGGATTCTTTAGGTGGTAATTCCAAGACTATTATGATCACTACAATTCGCAAAACCAATGAATATTATCAACAAACTGCTGTATCATTAATGTATGCTTCACGTGCTAAGAAAGTTCGTAATCGTACAACAGTTAATCGTAATGTTATTGGAGATTCTGGTATCTTTAATATTCAGACAGAATTTGAACGAATAACGTAAGTAATCCCTTTGTTGTTCATCTCATTATTGTCCAGTTGTCATTGGTGACAATATCGTGTATTGGGTGTATTAGGAAAAGCTTGGAAGAGAGAACATTAGAGTTTGAACGATTACGTATGATGCAATTAAAGGATGCTAAGGAGAATTCTGTATTGAAAGCTCGATTACAAGAGATGAAGATGGCTAATGAACAAGAAAAGCGACTATTAGAACAACAGGTAAATAATATTACCTCACACTGTGTTGTACACTCTACCCAACGCTAACGGTGTGTGTGTGTGTGTGTGTGTGTGTGTGTGTGTGTGTGTGTGTGTGTGTGTGTGTGTGTGTGTGTGTGTGTGTGTGTTTGTGTGTGACGACGGGGGTATAGGTGGGACAGCTCATTTCCTCACAAACTGGTCAATTACAGTTACAAAAGGAAAAGATCTCACAATTACAATTAGCTTTACAAGATGAATTAACACAATCACAAAATCGTATTGCAGAACAAGAACAAGAGATTAAATGGTTGAAAAAAGCATTAGATGAAAGTAATCAAGCTATGCCAAAAGATCAAATGGAGAAGATGCAACATCTTATTGATGTCTGGCAATCACAAGCTAAAACAGCTCATATGGAATTAAGTATTGTTTTACGTCAAGCAGAAGAATTAAAAGGTATTAATACTAATTTAGAAGAAAAGATACGTGAGTTAGAAGCAAGTAATAAACAACTAACAGATGAAGCAGATGCAAGTGATGCAGAAATTGCAGAATTAACAAGTAAATATACTTTAGCTTTACAAGAAAAGGAAAATCTTGATGAAGTGATCAAATCAAGTAAGAAAGCATATGATGAATTACGTTTAGTAATTACAGATCAGATTAAAGTGAATACAGAACGTGAACAAGTGTTAAAGGAAAATACGAAATTAATTCAATCTTTAGAAGTTGAACGTGTACAATTACGTGATCGATTAACAACAGAAGGTAATGTTGCAAAGGAGAAACAACAAGAATTAACCAATCGAATGAATCAATTAGAAAAAGAAAATATGGAATTAACGAATAAGTTAACAACTACTATACGATCATTAGAACAAAAGACACAAGATATGGTAGAAGATGCTAATAGTAAGATTTCAAAATTAGAAGATGATTTAGTAATAAGTCAACAAACTAATCAACAATTATTACAAGAAATTGAAAATAATAAGAAATTAGTTGAAGAAGAAAAATCATCTTGGATTGTTCAAATGGAACAAAAAGAGAAATCATTAGCTGATATTGAAGCTGCGTTAAGAAGAGAATTACAAAATTCATCTAAATTATCGAATCAAATTATGAATTTACAAAAGGAAAATTCGAATATGAAAGATAAAAATCAACAACAACAAAAGAAATCACAAGAACGATTTGATTCATTAGCTAAACGATTACAAGAGAAAGAAGATGTTATACATCATCAAGAAAAGGATTTACAAGAATTACGTGATTTAAAAGAACAAGAAAAGAATACTTTATTACTTGAATTTGAACGTATTTTACAAGAAAAACGATCACAACAATTACAAGAAATACAAGAATTACGTAAACAATATGATAATAGTAATCAATTAAAAGAATTAGATTATCAGAAGTTATTAGAAGAAGAAAAAGAGAAATATCAAGAAAAGGAAAGACAATTTCAAGAACAATTACAAGCTACTGAAGTAAAAGTACGTGAAATGATTGAAAAAGAAATTGAAGAAGGTATGATGACATTACAAGAAAGACATCGTATAGAGATAATAACCATAAAAGAACAAATGATGAAAGATCAAGAAGAAGCTATGAAATCATTGAAAGAAGTATATCAAAAAGAAAAACAAGATGCTTTACATGATCAAGAAGTATTATTAGCACATCGATATGAGATTATTAGTGAAGAAAAATTAGATGCACAAAAGAGATTATTAAATACAGAAAAAGAAGAAATATGTCAAAAAATTAGACAACAATGTAATCAAGACATGTTTAAGAAATTAGAAGAATTAGAATTATTAAAAGATCATCATGGTGAAGAAATGAAGAAAGAATTAGAATCTTATCTAACAAGTCAATTTACACGTGAGAAGAAAGATTTGATCGAAAAAATGGAAAGAAATCAAAAATTGAAAATAGAAGAAGAAAGAATGAAATTAGAGAAAATCTATGAAGATCAATATCATAATAAAGAAGAAGAATTAATGAAAGAATTAGAAGATAATAAGAAAGCTTATCAACGTGAAAAAGAAGAAGCATTAACAAGATTAAAAGTTCAATTATTAACAGAAATGAGTAAGAAAATGAAAGAAATAGAAGAACAAAAAGAATTAGAAAATCAAGAACAACAAGCTATTCTAATTTCAGAATATCGTGAAAATGCGATAAAAGAAAAGAAAGATGCATTAGATCGTTTAGAGAAAGCATGGAAATTGAAATGGGATGAAGAATTACGACGATTAGATAGTTTACATGAAAATAAACAACATGATAATGAATTACGACATGTACAAGAAATTGAAGAATTAACAAAACAATTCTTAAAAGAGAAAGAAGAAGCTATTACTAAAGTGAAAACACAAGGTAATATGGAATTACAACGTAAACTACAAGAATGTATTGATAGTCATGAAAAGGCATTATCTGAATTAAGACAAGAATTAGAAGTTCAATTAACAGGACAATATAGTTTAGATATGAAAGAAGCCTTAGTTAAACAAGAAAGTCAATTAAGACAACGATATGAAGATCAATTACGAAGACAAGAAGAAAGTCTAATACAACAACGTGAAGTCATTGAAACAACATTAAATGATGAAATTCAACAATTAAGACATAATTTACAAATTGAAAAAGAAGGAATAACAAGATTAAAATTAATTCATAATAATGAATTAACACGTCGTTTAAAAGAATTAGAAGATATGAAAGATCAATATCTATTAGAAGAAAAAGAACATCTAAAACAAGAATATAATAGAGAGAAAGAATTAGCTTTAGAACGACAAGAAAAGATATTTAAACAGAAATTAGACGATGCTTTACGTAAAATTGAAGAACGTTATCAACAACAATTACAAGAACAAACTGATAGTTTACAAGAGAAAATAGAAGCAGAACGTGTTGTATTATTAAGTGAAAAACAAGAAGCTATTACTAAAGTGAAAACACAAGGTAATATTGAATTACAACGTAAACTACAAGAATGTATTGATAGTCATGAAAAGGCATTATCTGAATTAAGACAAGAATTAGAAGTTCAATTAACAGGACAATATAGTTTAGATATGAAAGAAGCCTTAGTTAAACAAGAAAGTCAATTAAGACAACGATATGAAGATCAATTACGAAGACAAGAAGAAAGTCTAATACAACAACGTAATGAATTAGAAGAAAATTATCGTAATGAAATTGAAAGTTTACGTCGTAATTTACAAACAGAAAAAATGGATACAATAGCAGTAATACGTGGACAACATATACAAGAATTAAATAAACGATTAGAAGATTTAGAACAAGCTAAGGATAAGTTTTGTTCTGAACAATTAACAATCTTACAAGAACAACATGAAATTGAACGACAATCTCTAACAGAAAGATTAGAAAGACAATGGAAACAACGTTTAGATGATGAAATACGTAAAATAGCACAACAACATATACGACAAATGCAATCACAAGAAGATGATTTTAATGATCGTTATGAAGAATTACGTAGACATTTACAAAATGAACAGAATGAAGTATTAGTTAAAATGAAAAATCAATATGAAAATGAATTAACTAAGAAAATACAAGAGTTAATAGATCAACAAGGTGAACAATGGAATCAACATGAATTAGATCTTAAAATAACATTAGAAGAACAATCTAATATGAAATTAAAAGAAGCTTTAATAAATCAAGAACGATCATTAAAACAAGTCATGGAAGAGAAAATTCGTCAATTAGTTCATCAACATGATGAAGATCATGAAAATCAAGAGAAATACTATACGATTCAATTAGAAGAACAAAGACAAGTATGGCAATTACAAAAGGAAGAAGCTATTAATAAGATCAAATTATTTTATAATAATGAAAATGATCGTAAAATAGAAGAAATGAATAATTTACGTGAATTACAATTAACAGCATTAAGACATGAATTAGAAGAAATGTTTATAAATGAAAAGAAAGAAGTATTAGAGAAACAAGAAAGATTATTAAAACAAAAGTTTAATGATCAAATGAATCGATTAGAAAATCAAAAACAGAAAGAGAAAGATGAATTAATTGAATTACATCAACAAGAATTACAACATCAACAAGATGAATTTGAATTATTAAAATTAAATGCTTTGAATACATTAGAAAAGACATTAACTATACGATATGAGAATGAAAAGAAGATGTTATTATCTAATTATGAAGAATCCATGGAAAATCTTCGTCATCATCTATTATCAGAGAAAGATCATGATCTAACTAGCATATTAGATGAACAAAAGAAAGAATGGACGAATAAGATGAATGAACAAGATAGACTTTATTTGAAACGAATACAAGAGATAGAAGATAAACAGAAAGATGAACTAATTCAAATAGAGAAAGATTATCAAAATAAGCAACAACAAGTAATAGAAACATTACAAAATGAACATGAAATAAGATTAATAAAGGTTAAACAAGAGATAGAAAAGAAACAAGAAATAGTATTAGATCAAATGAAAGATGAGTTAACTAGACAATATCAATTAACTTTATCACAGATGAAAGAAGATCATATGAATGAGATAACAGATCTTAATCAATCTCATAGTAATACAATTAATCAAATGAAACAAGAAATGGAAAATGAATATGAAAAATCATTAAATCAAGTTAAAGATAATTTAACTCAAAATCATCAATTGATGTTAATACAAATGAAAGAAGAATTAGTTAAAGAACATCAACAAGTCATAACTAATCTTCAACAAGAAATGGAAAGAAAACAAAAATATTTAATTTCTCAATTACAACAAGAAAAAGATGAAAATCATAATCATTTCATTGAACATCTTCAAGATAGTTTAGAAAAAGATCATCAACAAGCAATGAAAGTATTTAAAGATGAAATAGAAAGTTCATATAAGAAGATGATGAAAGAATATCAAGAGAAACATATACAAGAGATAAATACTATTCATCAGAATTATCAACAACAATTAGATATGATGAATACAAAACAAAAGGAAATAGAATTATCTTATCAAAATCAAATGAATCAATTAAAGAAAGATGTTGAAAAAGATAAATTAGATTGGATAAAACAAGAAGAAGATCATTGGCAATCTACTAGACGATCATTAGAAAAATCATATCAAGAAGAATTAGAAGAGAAAGAGAATCAACTCTTATTACAATCAAAAGAGATGAAAGAATTAATTCGTAAACATCGTGAAGAAATGACGAATTCATTATTTCAACAACAAAATGATTTATTTATGAAATCAAAAGATGATTTAGATAAAGTACGATTAGAACAAATAGAACGTGAAAGAATTCATCAAAATGAATTAACACAATTAACACATCAACATGCTATGGAATTAAGACAACAAAGATCATTAATTGAAGAAAGTCATGAAAAAGTATTATCAGCATTAAAAGATGAATTATTAGAAACAAGACGAAAATTAACAGAAGCATTAGATTTTCATACCATACAATCCAATGAAGAACTTTCAGCTAAATTAGAATTAAGAAATAAATTAGAAGAAAGTTATAAAAAGAAAGAAGAGATATTACAATATAATTTAATAGAAGAAAAGAAACATTTAGAAGAATCTTATCAATATGAAATAGAGAAATTACAACAAATAATAACAAAATTAAAGAAAATACAAGAAGATGAAAATAAACAATCTGAAATTACTTTACAAGAGAAAATAAAAGAATTAGAATTCTATTGGAAAGATAAGATTATGAATTATCAAGAAGAATCTCAATTAGAAATTAATCGTTTAAATACAAATTGGAATCAATCCAAAGAGAATTTAATGAAATTTCAACGAGATTTTCAATTAACATTAGAAGAGAAAGATCATCATATCTCTTTATTAGAAGGACAAGTTAAAGAGTTACAAAGTAATCTTTTAGTTAATAAATCAAATGCAAATAAGAATGAAATAGAACAGAAAAATCAATTTCATCAAGAATTACAAGATTTATTACAACAAAAGATGAAATTAGAACAAAATCTAAAAGAACAAGATCAACAATTACAAGAAAAAGTTAATCAATATCAGATACTATTGAAAAAATGGCAAGATCAAGAAGTTCTAAAGGATAATTTACAAAAACAATTGGAAATGATATTAAAACAACATGAAGAAGAGAAAAGTAGTTTACATTCTATGAGTCAATTAAATACTCTAGAACAATTAGAAAAACTAGAAAAGAAATATAAAGAAGAATTGAAACTATTTCAAACAAGACAAGATGATCAAATTCAACAATTACAAGATTTACATCAAAAGGAATTATGGCGACGAGATGAAAAAGTCAAAGAAGTGGAGGAAAAAGTCAAAGAATGGCAAGAAAAAGTCCAACAACGAGATTTGGTATTAGTCACAACAATTGAAGAATGGCAAAAGAAAGTTAAACAAGAACAACAAAAGATAAAAGAGTTAACAGAGAATTATCAAAAAGAAAAAGATATGAAAGAAGGACAATATCGTAATGAAATTCATTCTTTAACAAATCAACATCATCAAGAAATGGAACAATTTATACAACAACAATTACAAGAAAATCAATTAATACGTTTACATTATCAAGATGAAATTAAACGATTACAAGATGAATATCAAGATGAAATAAATAAAATGAAAGAAAAAAGTAATGAATATCATCTTTATAAAATGAAAAAAGATCAAGAATGTCAAAATTTGACTGAAAATTTGACTTCAACAGAATATCAATTAAATCATTTAAATACAAAATATAAGAAATTACAAGATGATTATCAAGAGATTTTACTCTATCATGAAGATATAACAAAGAAATATAAAGAAGAAACAGAATATCGTGTACAAACATTATTACAACAACATGATATTGTCATGATTGAAAATAAAGAAAAAGAAAATATTAAAAATAAATTATTAGAAGAAGAATGGAATATACAAAAGAAGAATTATCATGTACAGATAGAAGAAAAAGAGAAGAAGCTATTAGAATTATCTAATCTAATTGATAAGAAATGTCAAGAATGTCAAAGTTTACAAGTTTTAACAGAACAACAACAAATGAAATTACAAAGTCAAGAACAAGAATTAGAAGAATCTTCTATGACTTATACAAAGAATTGTTCTCTATTAGAGAAGAAAATTAAACTAATAGAAGATGAATTAATAACAACACGTCATGATTATCAAAGACAAGTATTAACATTACAATCAACATTAAATGAAAAAGATATTCATTATCAAAATGAAATGAAAAAACAATTAGAAGAACAACAAACAATATTACAAGATAAATATTTAACATCTATTAAAGAACAAATGAATATTGTTGTACAAATGATTAAAGCACAAGCTGATGGTAAATCTACTGATTCACATTTTCAACGTAAGTTATAGTCTAACGGCTAGTTTCGTTTTTACCTCTACTATACCTCTACTTGACTAACACGTTGTTGTTATTATTGTTGTTGTGTTAATAGAGTTACAAAGTCGTTTCTTAGATCTAGTACAAGATCTACCTGATCTATGGCAACAAAAACATGGTGAGAAGTTCTTATTAAGTTCACTCACTTCCTCTTCTAGACACGGTAGTGGTAGTGGTAGTGGTACTGGTGGGCATACAAGTCAAGGAGTACCTAGAACACCTATACATGTCCTTGCTACAGCTTCTCAACAAGAAGTCATAGACCATGCTACCACCACTACTGCTAATGCTTCAACTGCTAATGCTACCTCTCGCTATCCTACCAACAACCAACAACATAGTGCTAACAGTCACAATCGACCTAGTAATAGTAGTGGTAATAGTACTAGTAGTGGTATGCCTTGGTCATCACCTAGCTTACGTGCTTCACCAACAGATCAACTTATTGCTGCTATATTAGATGGTGATGTACAAGGTATTCGTACTATAATACGATCAAAAGGAGAAGATCTATTAGGTGATTATTGGCATTCTATTGCAATGTCTATCTTACCATTACATCGTGCTATATCAGGTTTACATTTCCATGGTAATCATAAACTATTAATGAATACATTAGAAACATTATTATCACTTGGTGCTGATATTCATGCTATAGATCATAATGGGAATACTGTTTTACATAAAGCAATACAAATATGTACAAGTAAAAATATATTACAAGTATTACATTTATTATTAACAAAAGGAGGTATTAATTTAGTACAAGTGATTAATAAAGAAGGTGAAACAGCTCTACATGTTGAATGTAAACGATTACGTAGTGCTTCTATTGAAGTCATTGATACATTAGCTACCATGATGGGTGATAAGATTAACTTACGGAATAAGCTATTACCAGCATGTAGTCCATTAACTCTTGTCTTAATACGTGGAGCATCTACAACGAATGTTGGTAGTCAATTAATTGGTCAGAATGCTATGGGTACCATTGGTGGTGGTGGAGCAGGAGGAGGGGTATTAGAGGATGGATCATATCCATCTCCTCTCCCTGGTGGAATGGTAGCAACAACATCTTCTGCTTCTACTACAGCAGCAGTAGCAGCAGGACAATCTACCACACCACAAGATCTTGAACGAGCACGTCATTCAGGTCGTAAATTATGGATTAAAGCTGCTGAACGTCTTATTAAAGCTGGTAAGACTGACTGACTTATGTTATGATATGATGATGATGATGATGATGATACTAATGTTGTTGTAATTGTTGTTGTTGTTTAGGTGCTTTTTGGGATGGAACATGGAGTAGTCCACAACAACATGTTACACAATTACATTTACTACTTGCTGCTTATCCTCCATTACGTGAAGATTCTCATAGTTATTATCAATTATTACGTCAAGCATTAGGAGTCATACATCCTGGTGAAGAAGATGATCGTGGACGTAATGGTTTGTTTATCTTTTGTGAAGTGTTAGCACAGACTACATTAGAGAATACTACTACTACTACTGCTACTGCTGATTGTCAACGTATTCTCAAGTTACTATTAGATCAAATGGCTATCCAACAGATTCCAATTGGTGGATCAGATCGTACAGGACGAACAATCTTTGATATTGCAGAGTCTATACCACGTTCAGCGCTAAGTTCAGTACGTGGATTGTTATTAGAAGCTACAGGTGCTATTGCTATGAGAAGAAGTGGTAATGGTAGTGGTAGTAGTAGTCGTTCTACTGCTTGGGAGGATGCTGTAAGTCCTCCTTTGAGTAGTAATATCATGACAGCTAGTAGTACTGCTGCTGGTGGTGGTAGTGGACCATACCATCATCATCATCCTCATCATCGTGTCTCTTCAGCAGTTGTGGCATCATCAGTCCGTCCTAATGCTGCCATTACTACTACTACATCATCATCTTTGAATAGTTTCCCTCCTGCACCTCCTATAGTACCAATCAGGCAATCTCAGCTAATTGGAGGATCTGCTGGAGAAGCAGAAGCCAAAGCTGCGGCAACAACTGTAATGGGTAGTAGTAGTAGTAGTAATCGTCGACGGGGTAGTAATGGTGGATCAATACGATCGTATTTTGATGAGGAAGAAGAAGAAGTAGCAAGTCATCACACACTTGCTAGTCGTGCTTCCGCGGCTAGTCTTCGCGGATATCGTCG
>VKHL01000128.1:0-84298 GCA_015146655.1 Ochromonas danica
CCAATTTTATCGCCACCATTGTTGAAGCGATGAATCTACCCTCACCAGTTCAAGTGGCATATCCATATGTTTCGTCTGTTTCTATTGGGGGTCGTCGTGTCAATATCCAGTACGTGGAATGCTTAAAAAAATCATCGAGCTTTGTTTATAAGGTGGAGGTGGTAGCTGATGATGAATTCAAAGCCATGCTTCCTCAATTTTTGACGGTGAAATATGTTGCTTTGGGGACTTGCTGTCAGTGACTATCCTATTGTATTACTACATAATTGTAAGTTATGATAATCACTAACATACTCTACAGAATCTATATTAGCTGAATGACTTCTCTCTTCTTTTTATCATTACCATAGTGAAGGTCTCTTCTATGAGAAACTAATCCAAACAAACACGATCTATTCTGACTAAGTGATGCTTTAAAGGATTGATTCATTTAATATGGTAAACTAATCATCAAAATGTCTAACTTAGTTCTACGAGAAGAGCAACAAGGAGGGGAAGACAAGCAAGACATAATAATAAACACAAACATTATTATAGCTGGACTATGATACAATTTGTAGAATTAATGAAGGAAGACAAACCCTACATAACAACCAACAACTTGATTCATCAACAACATCCTTCATCTGCTAAGCCTAGCAAGGTCCTGATAGCCGTTAGTTAGATCAAGCTGATTTGAAATATAATGGACAATACATCAAATCCACCTCATTCTCAACAGTGAAATCTTCTTCAGGATCACGAATTACTCTCTGTGTACTACTTGATACAATTTGTAAACCTTGGAAAGCAGGATTACTCTCTGGAGCATGGAAATACTCATTATCTCCACCACTTGAAGGATTAGTAGTCTGTGATGGTCGAGCTGGTGCTGGTACTGCAATGGGTGGATCAACAACACCCATTGATTGTGCTTCTACCACAGGTAGATTAGCATAACTGGCTGAAGAAGCACCGCTATAGTTCACAGAATTGCCGTAATTCGCTGTTAATGTCTGAGTAGATGGACTGGATTGAGCAGCTTCATGGTCATGCTGAGATGATGATGATGGTTGTGGTTGTCGACTCATTGGTAAAGCTGGTGTTTCTGGTGAAGCATATTCCACACCAATGACTACACCATGACTGATTGGTAGACGTTGTGGTGTCATATAGATGTTATTGTTTGGAGTTGGACGAGCTTGAGGTGTGGAATTAATATTTGTAGGATAAGATGGATATGATGATTGTTGTTGTTGTACTTGTGTTGATTGCATTTGTGGGTAAATCATTCCAACAGATGGTGCACCATAGCCATTATTAGTCATCATGAAATTACCACCACTAACACCACTAACACCACCTAATCCAGAAATCACAGTCATTTGCATATGAGGAGTTTGTTGATTGGGATATCCAGGCATGGTAGACATTCCAATCATCATCTGCTGACCAACCATTCCCATTTGAACTGTAGTAGGATATTGCATTGAATTACCCATCATAACCATAGGATATTGTTGATGTTGTACTTGTGGTTGTTGCATTTGAATCATTTGATGCATCGCAGGAGGAGCAATTTGAGGATGTCGTGCCGCTTGCATTGCAGCGAAGATATCACCACCTCGTTGCATATAATCATACACTGCTTTAGGCACTGTCGTCACTGACAATGGTATCATATAACTAAAGCGACGTGTTCCTTCACAATCCAACAAGCCAGGCACCCTCACTATTAACTCCACACACAGCTCATAACCCCACACGATGGGATCAAATGTCTTCCTTGACCATACTCCTCCATAGCGAGACACCTCGCCCAGCCATGTACTGTCTCGACCCAACCCTCCTGCATAGCTCGGAGGAACCACTGGAACCTGACTCACTATCTCTTGAACCAACATACCAGAACCCATTCCTCCCCCTGAGCCGTTGTTGAACACCACCGCTGGCATCTGCAGAGGTCGACGATACGTAAACGTCCTGCCATCCGCCCAACAACTCACCACCTGCTGAAATGTCACCGACAAAGACCGCCAATGCACAGACAGCTCTTGCCACTCCGATGAGATCTCCACCCGCAAACACACCTGCTCTCCAGGAGCATATGCTGATCGAGGTAACGACAGCTTCGTCGCCAGTCGACCTAAAGGACCCAAACACACCAAAGGACAGCACAACACATGCTGGTAGAACTCCACATGCCGATCCACCTGCTCTCGAGGAGTCACATATAATCCTGGGGCCTGGTGCTGCATCACTGTGAAGAACCGTCTCGTGGAGGGATCTGCCTTCCAAGCGATGTCGATATAGGCATACACACTATAGGCGATGTAGTCATCTCCCGAAAGACTCACCATTGACGATGGCAGATCTCGTGGCAGCTGGAAGGAGAAAGGAATGGAGAAGTGGCCTGCTGGCAGTTCGATCTCATTCACAGGCTCAGGCAGCGCCTTGCTCGTCGACACCATCTCTCCTACTGGCACTGCATAGGCCTGATCATCAACACCCCACCATCATGCAAACCAAAGCAGCAACCACATCCCATTACACACAGAGAGGGACAGAATTAGCATTCATCATCATATGACATCATAGGAGAAGCTATAAGAGAGAAGAGCGATATGAACTACCCTACCTGAACATAGACATCATTCTTGCTGAACCAATCTGCACTCCGCAGATTCAACGCCTTCTGAAGTTGGATGCGCAATCCCCGCAGCGGCTGCCCATGGACATCTCGAGGCTGAAGGCTGACCTCAACATCATCAATATCATCATCATCGTTAGCAGACCAATCAACACATAGAGACAGCCTAGCATGGCATGACAAGGTATGGCATGGTAGTAGTTAGTTACCTGTCATCATAGTCCAGACGGAAGACCAGCGAGCTCTGCAGCTGTTGGCCTTTGCGGAACAAGCGCAGCTCCACACTCTCCTTGCCCACATGGTCTGCCACCCTCACCAACACCTCCCCCAACAAGTCATCCTTCTTGCACCAATCGTAGTCCATCACGCGAAGAATGACATGGTCACTTCCAGGGGGTAACCCCATGGACAGCAGCCCTTCGTCTGGAGCCCAAGGAGGGCCAAAGATCGCATTGCTGCCTGCATCTCGAATCACTGCTGTCTTATGCACATTGCCAAAGACAGTTCTCTTGCAATTGCTATAGAACTGTTTATGACTATGACTTTGACGATTATCACCTGATCCAGTTTCAAAATAACACGATCCTTTGCCTTGGAGATGAATACGAACACCTCGACATTTAACAGATGTGCTTGAATTTAAGAGAAGTTCCCCCTAGGTTAGTAAGGAAGGGTCAGTGTATGTGTTATTAGTACGTGTGTGTCAGTGTGTGTGCGTTGATGTTTGTGTATGAATCAGTGTGTAAGTGTATCAGAATGTATCAGTACGTGTGCATTAGTGTGCGCATCAGTGTGTGTGTGTGTGTGTGTGTCAATGTTAGTGCATTTCACTTACTTTTAGTGTATCGCCAGGGAAATAAACATCACGTTCTAAGAGAACTTGAAAACGATCTGGTCGATATCGTACTGCTGTTTGATTTGATCCTATGAAAGGTATAATTCTCATGATAATCTCACGATAAGCTATAATCAATTTATTATCAGTAAGCTTAGTATGATGATTATTGATGAAATTTTCAAAATCCTCTTCGTTGGCATGAGATGAAACGGAATCGATTAAGTTAACAAGGGATGTTTAACTTAATAAATTCTTGATAACCACTCAGCGCCGTGGGAAGTTAAAGGAAGTGGGGAAGTTAAAGTATTGGGTACGAGAAGGATATTATTGTGGTTGCGTGGGGAAGTAATTTGTGTGGCAGGGCAGGCAGCCATCACTCTAGCCATCACATCGTTGAGATTTATCACAGACAGCAAAGGTAAGAGAAAAGAAAAATTAATTGAAATGAATGAGATATAGAAAGAAAGAGAGCGACCTTGTTTTGCTATGGTGCTTTCTTTTTGTCGTATCTTTTTGTTTTCTTTCTGTTCTGATCCTTTCTGGAAAAATACCAAAATTCTGTTTTCACTGTATTGACTGATTGTATTCTGTATGATATTTAGCAATGGGAGGAAAGGCTCTTCTGAACAGTCATCCTAAGAAGGAGAACGGCTCCAAGGGCGCTCGTCGCTGCAGAGTTTGCGGTAAGACCGTTCTCTCATCTGTCCTTCTCTCTCACACTCACTCACCTTGGTGACAAACACTTTCCCTCTATAGGCAACCAGCAGGCCATCATCCGCAAGTATCACTTGAACATGTGCCGTCAGTGCTTCCGTGAGAGAGCCCCTGATATCGGATTCATCAAGTACAACTAAATGGATGTTGATGTTGTCACTGTATCTCTTTGTATACACCACACTCAACTGCCCTTCTCCACTGCCCCCTGGCTTGTGCTAAAGTGATGCTAAGTCTAATTCACCACAATAACAACGAGCTAACTCTTTCTTTCATCTACTCGATCTCTAACCCTCCATCACACAATAACCAACTAACACTGTGACCCCAAGCCTTTCCTGTTCAATGTCAAGTCAAAACATCAGGAGAGAAAGAAAAGTGATTTGATTTGATAGTTTAAGTTAGTCATCCATTCACAGAATTTTAAAGCAATACTCGCATTCCAAAGCTCCATCTTCGGGTAAATCTGTGCAGTGAACAGCATTGAGAATTCGATCAATACCATACTTGGCACGTAGTGAATTGGGTCGCAGTTCTTTGGCAAGGTCAATGTCCCAAGGACCTGCAGTAACACGGAATGTCTCCACAGCCTGTTGTGCTCGCAATTCCAAAGCAATAGACAATCCTGTCGCCAATTGAATGACATGGTCCCCATATTCAGGAACCACTCCTTTATAAACTTCATAAAACTCTTCCGCTTGGCTTTTGTCAAAGAGTAATGATCGTGCCGCGGAGATTTCATATCCCTGGCTAATAATCTCATCAATGATGACCCCCACCTGCTTAGCCTTGACTGCATGCGGTTTAATCAAACAACACGTGCAACTATCTAATGTTGCCGTGACACCTCCTTGTCGAGGATCCAAGACAATCCCTTGTAAGGCAGAAGTCTGGTAGACATTCTGACTAACCCAGAAGGTCAGCCCTTGTTGTTGCTTGAACTTCTTCTCCAGCCCACCTGCCCTATTTATACCATCTTCTCCTTGAACAAGGACTCCAAGAGCTACTCCATCTGTTAAAGGACGCAATGAAGAAGAAGAGACTTCCAAAATCTGTCCCAGTCGATCCACTTCATTCGGTGAAATGAGGAAAGTCTGTAATTGAACAATTTGTAACTCTTGCTGTACGACATTTAAAATCTTTCCCCATTCTGAATAGGTAGTAGCAGGGAGAAGAAAGAGAGCAGGTTGACATTGTTTATCTAATCGTTCTTTGGTCTTGAGGTCACCATAGTCAATAATATCCAGATCGCGGGAATACAAAACAACTTTCCCGCCAACAAAGAAGTCCTCCCGTGTTAGATGAGGTGGACAAGGTGATTTCTTGAGGAAGATCTTTTTCGACTTGAAGTCAATCATTTCAGCCATTTGTTGGTCAGGGAAGTATTTCAAGAGATATTGTTTCTTCATCTGAGGTAGTGGGTCATACCATTCCACTACAAAGAGTAAAGAATCATCATTACGAGCTGCCATCGTCACCAATGTCTGACTTGTTCTAAAGCTATTTTATGAATTGGAATGACCTAGGAAGGTTCAGCTAATGAGCTAATAAGACCGAAAGCAATATTATTGTACTTTGATTTCAGATGAAAACGGTCAGGTTATAATCAAAAACTGTTTCTTCCCCGCGGAAAACTGCTTCTCTGTAGTCCACCTCATACACAACCACATTGAACCCAAAACTTAACCCACATTGATCAAGAGAGAATTTTGCAAAAATGCCATCGTTTCGCATTGCGAGCAAATTGGCTGAATTACACACCTATTGAGATAAGCTCCAGTCGGATCCAATAGTATTTTAAACTGTCTCATTATAGTCTTTAGATTAGCGCCACTACAGCTTAAATGAAAATAAAGGTTTGTGCAGAGGATACATAGCAGATAGCCACTGCATCAAACAATACAGTGTCATTGTATACCAGATACACACAGAGATACATGTGGGCTAGATCTGACTGGAGAGGTAGTTCGTCGCGAAGTCCATACCCATGTAGCGCAGATAGTCTTCAACATTGAGGTCAGCGAGGTACTGGTCAGTGCAGCGTTGCAGAGCACTACTTTATGACAGCTTACCCTCAGCGTTGCAGTCTCCACTTGTTGGAGTATTCCTCCACGTAGAAGACATCGTAGGGCATCTAGCGACTCCTCTGCCAGGTCATCATCTGAGGGCATAGTGTGCATCTGATAAAATGCTAAATCAAAATTAAATCGGTTCGATGCGAACGAAATAACTATAAAAACTAATCAAGTTTCCGCGCAAGAATGACGATCTCTGCCAATTAAACCTGGTCTCTCCAGCAAAGTTTGAATCCCAGCCTTCACCTCGACCATGTCAGCCATCACCTGGGTTATGTCAGCCTTCACCTGGGTTATGTCAGCCTTCACCTGGGCCATGTCCTTCTCGAGTTGCACGATTCTCTTGAATCCGTCTTGGCCAAGAATAGAACACTCTCGTTCCAGCATGTTTCTCAGAAAACGTCCGTGACGGAGGCGATGAAGACATGCCAGCTGGTCGTACTAATCCCCAGTCTCGAAATTCGAGGTTTTCTCCCGAGAAAGTCCAGAAAGACGGGTTTCATCAAGTGTGAAAACCAACGGTTTTTAAAACATTCTTTTTCAGTGTTTTCAAAGAGCAATTTCTGTCTTTTCCAGCTTCTCCTGCCAAAATCTATTTGTTGTCTGATTGAAGCATTGATATCTTCTGAATCTTGTTTAGGTCGCCGAAATGAGTGAGTAGGTCCAAGGGCTTCATTATACAATTAAACCAAAAGAAAGGATCGATTCAGAAATTTCTTTCGTTACAACGAAGATAAAGCAAATGTTTAAACAACTGTTTGAAAATTCGCGCAAATAATAGTCAAGGATTAACAATAAAATGTGATTGAAGAGAAGTTGATTTCGAAGATATTTTCACTGTGTTTGTGCCTTTGCGGACCGCTCGACATTCAGTAGATTACAACTCAACTACAGTCGCTATCGATTGTAAACTGTTTAACGAAGAAAGATTCAATTCAATCATTTATCAAACTCATCCATGAAAAATTTGCCCATCAGCCAGCTTAACTAAGCAACGACGATACTATTCCATTCACGACCTTGCCCATTTCCGAAGTCGTACTGCATGGTCATATCATAAGCACCACAGCCTCCAATCAAAATCCAATCTCCACTTTGAATCTCACATGGAAGCATCAATCCAGATGAACCCAGACCACAGCTGCCCACTCCAGCACCATTCATCCAGCCATTCGTTTTACCGACGAGTATGTCAAACTCCATGCAAGTACGTCCCCAGATTTCATCTTCACCCAGTCTTTCCAGCTTCAACCATTGACTTTCAGCCTTCTTGTTCGAAGAAGTATGAGGTCGCCAAAAGATTGGATGGATATGAGGAATAGATATCTCAGCAATAGACGCATCGACGATTATAGCACGACTAATAGCTCGACATGTTCCTTTCTCCCCGTTACACGGAATAGGAGCTCGAGTCACATCAAGCTCGCGTACTTCCAATACTCGACAGAGAACAGATGCAATTGGTTCAGAGATACACTTCCCTAGTTCATAGAAGATAGTCAAAGTATGATCGCCAATCTTGGCATGTTCCACAAGACAGTCTGCAAGTAAATGTTGCATTTCATGTTGCGCTACAGTCTCTGCTTCCAAAACATTGGGTTGCCACCCTCCTCCAAAATCCATCACTTCTAGAACTTTTCCGGAAAGCACGGCAATACGTTGAGCAAGAGCCCAAGCACCGCGAGCAATAGACTTCCACTTGCGACTTCCCATTCCAGGAGCAGAGGAAGCAAAATGAACTTGACCACCAAATTTAACACCTTGAGGAAGATGATCTCGCAAGAGACTAGCAACCGCAAGAATAACTTGCGGATTACTACCATCTATACCAAAACGAGACTGATTACTGCTATCTGGCGGTTGAAATCTTACTCCAACGACCCCCGCCCTTAGATAATCATTGGGGTCATTAATTCGTCTGAGGATCGTTTTCAGATCCCCTATAGAGTCTGCAAAGATTGCCTTCAATCTCAATCCATCTCGCTGGCATTTATAATTGTTCAGAACACTTCTCGCAGATGGTGTCTTCCCTTCCCAGAACTTTCCAGGACCAACCAGGAGAATTTGATTGGGTTGATAACCAACATCTAAAGCAGCCCCCACTTCAGCCATAGAAATGCATTCTGCTCCGTAACCACGATCTCTTGCTTGAGATAGAAGTAATCTATGAGGCTGAGTTTTCACAGAGATATGAAGCTGAATCGCGAGAGGTAACGAAGGTGCGCTGTTGCTCACATTTGTTAACATAGTTTTGAAAAGCTGATCATAGGATTCCAAGGATCGCGTGGCCAATTCACTAGAAATCAGATATGTTGGTGTAAGCAGGCTGCCTTGCCGCGCTTCATAATCAGACAATAAGTGATCTGTTGATTCCAAAGCAACTTCCCACCATTGTTTCGATAATCTATTGCGATCTAGTTCACTATTGTCTGATGATAATAAAGAGTTGATAGCTTCATTTGGATACTCTATTGCTCCGTTTTCTTTTGTTGCAGATAAATTATGAAAAGAAAGCACCACCTCTTCATGAGCGATACTACTGCTGCTTGAAGAACAGCCTCTGTTGATTGCTTTGGTAGTAGAGCAGCTCCCCAAGTTTGACAAAGAAGCAGTGATAGGAATCTCAATATGCTTGACTTCTTGCTCATATACAGATCGTGTGAAACTAATAGGCAGTACTGAGGCATACTTTTCATACGACCATCGACCTTTGCCTTCTTTCCGATAAAGTAAAGCATGCTCAATTAAGTCTCCTGGTAAATTACAGCCCGCCAAAGATCCTCCAAAGATCCATGCAGGAAAGCGAGGGTTGAAGTCAATAATGTACCATTTGTTCTTCTTATCATCCAAGCCTTCAGCCAGAACTTCAATAAACTCCAATTCTCCCCCACCAGTCCAATTAGAAGATCGTACAAAATAAGCCAATGTTGGAATGAAAGACTCCTCCACGGCTTCCACTCGTGCTGACCAGACCTTCCCGCCATACGTGAGATTTATTTTTCTAATCTGGACACATCCTGTAAGTTCTCCTGAAACTGCTGCGAACGCAATTGTCTTTTCTTGCCCTTGTATATATTGCTGAATAAATATCTGACCATTTTGATCGTGAGATAGAAAATGGAAAAGCTCTTGCAATAAAGTGTTCCAATCAATGCAAACCTTCGCTTTATTCACTGAGGTCTTCAGCAGAACAGGAAACGAAACTTGCTCACAAAACTTATTGATATCTTGTAAGACTTCAACGAGAGGTCGATCCATCATTTCAACAATAAGATAATCAGGAATAGCAAAGCAGCCCATTCCAACTGCCCCTTCAATGATTGGCTTCTGTACTAGAGCTATTACAGCTTGATCAGGGCACAAGATTCTTTGACAAGTATTGCGATAGAGGGACATCTTATTTTCTTTCAAGTCACAGTCTTTGAGAGAAGATAAAGCTCTTTGCAAAGCACTTTTCTTTGCAGAGAGGAAGTAAACATCGCTATCTGAGCACTATCAAGAACACACAGTTGGGTAATGCCTGTCCAACAAAAGTTTTGCCAAAACATGTACACAACTCACCGGAAGAATAAAGCTATCAAAGGAACAATCAGAGGGAAGAGCAATAATCCTTGATGGTTCATTGACCATCATCATGATAGATTCCCACAGTTGCTCCTCCGCAAGTTCATCTTCACGAAGCTCTTCGATATGATTGAAATTGCCGAGGCGGTAAAGAGGGGCTTCGATGGTAGGTAAATATCCTGAGGCCAGCTTTCTATAACAGCTCAAATGGACAATATCATCGAAAACGGGGTCCTGCAAACCGCTCATAGGGTTGCCTTCAGCATCATCAATACCCACAAGAAGAAGATTATCTTCCATATTTGACTTTTTCTGCTCCTTGAACCAAGCTTTCAAACACCGGGCAGTACCCACACCTGGCATTGGATTATTCCCCATATTACAACCAGAAATGAAAACAATGAGTTGTTTTGGAGTCAAAGAGACTTCTTCACTATTACCAACACAGTTGCAGTGCTCTTCTAAACCTAATGCTCGAGGAATATTGAGCCACTCCATAATAGGCAGCCTCAGCTTTCCATCCCACATAACATATTCATTTATTTGTTTAGCATGGACAGGATTTATTCGAACGGCCAAGACACTATCAAGACATCCAATCTGTGAAGGACACATAATCCATTTACCATAGTCCCAAACTCTTAAATGACGTGAGATCTGCGAGTAAATACCAATGCATTGGTGATAAGTAGCTCTTTCTCGCAACCAATGAGTATAGAGATGTGCATTAGCTCCATACTCTCTCTGAACGGTCTGTTCGGTCAGTGCGTTATCACGCCTATTCCCAACTTTGATTAACTGTACGCTAGCAAAAGCCAAATTATCGAACGCACTGCTATCAGGGATCGAAGAGAAGGAGGTGCTTTGATGATGATGATTCTTCCAAATCTTGAGTGCTCTCAGAGCCAGAGCTGTCATTGCTCCACAATCCAAATCATTCGGAAATTGTAGCATATGGCACAAATATTTTTCAAAATGTATTCCCCATTGGAATGAAGAGGAGAGATAGGTCAAGACACCTTGTATACCATCCTGTGACTTCCCACCAGCAGAAATCACGGCAGCTTCGAATGCGCCCATAGCAGCAGCACAACAAGGAGCCATGGTACTACCTTGAAAATGAAAACACACATCGAAGTTAGGCAAAAAATCTTCTTCTATTAGTTCCTTAACAGCATCTTCTACAGACATGATCACTGTAGACTGAGTAGAGGGATAGATTGTGACCAGATGCTCTTCATCCTGCGCTTCTACATCTTCTCTTCTGCTGACGGTCTTCCCAGAGCAAAGAAGAAAATTCTGTCAGTGAAATGTCTCTTCGAGATACCATACTGTGCTATCAGAGGAGGAGTTTGGTTTGATGCTTTTCACTTAGTCTACAGAAGACAGAAGGGTTTCAATTCCATGGAATATTCCACAACTCTTCATGGATTTGATGGAAGGCTCTTCATTCCATGGAACTGAGTCCATCTAGACCTCCTTCAACAACAAGAACAAGAAGAAGAACAAAAATACCAAACACTCACCTCTTTTTTGCTCACATCTTATGTTGTTCCATACGGCTGAGTTCTTGATTACCATGTCAGAACCTTTCCACACAATCTAAATACTGTTAAAAGGAAGAAGTTATGTTGCACCACATCGTCGCCTTCAAGCTTCGTTCAAGAACATTACCGCTGAAGAAGCGGAGCAATTCGTGGCAGGTATTGAGAGCTTGCAGCAAATTGACGGCGTGATCGGCATCCAGTGCGGAGAGATCACCAAAACTGCCTACCCCAATTACAATGATCGCACCAAAGGTTATACTCATTCTTTGTCAATTCTGTTGAGAGATGTAGATGCTTTGCAGAGGTTTGACAGCGATCCCTTCCATGACGAGGTAAAGCAGAAGTGGATCCTCCCTTTGATTGACAAGCAGGCAGATAGTCCTGTCTTGGTTTTCGACTATTTCGGCAAACTGCCTGAAGTGGTGGGGAAGTAGTCAGCTGGAATGACTCTCGCTGATGTAATGCTGTTATTGGTAGATTGCGGTCTCTTGTAGTCACTACCTGTTATGTAAATGCTGTTTAGCAGCATCTCTTAGTCGTTAATTCTGTAAAGGATCATAGTCGTTGCCAGTGATATGGTCTAGTGGCAGTAGATTATAATTGCCTAGTAATTATAAATCAGCGTATTACTTCTTTTCTTTGTTCTTTACTTCATTATTACATCCCACCATCTGAAAAAGAGAAATGAGAATTCTTTAATGTGAGAATGTTGAAATTGCCTAATGTTATTTTTGGCCAGCAAGGCAGTAGATTCATCAATTTCCTTACGAACTATCAGGAGAGGGTCAGGACTCTCATGATACCCTGTCTCTCTGTCTTTTCATTCTTGTGGCGGTTCTCTTACACTGCCTCTGTCTCTTCATAAGTCAACGAGTATTGCTTCTTTCTAACGACTTACTGCTTACTATTCGTAATGTTTGGAATAGATTTGAATCTTGTTGCTATAATTGCAGCACATTCACGCAAGGTTTTCATTAAATTAGATTTCTTCTCTTGGCTACTTTTAAAAGAGCATTGTTCTGCGAGAAAACTTCTTGAAGTATTCCTTGAAGGCTTTTTCATCCTCAAATCCTTTACGAATTCCAAATATTTTCTCCATGGCAGGTGCAATATCATGTGAAGTGCATACCTCCGTGATTTGGCCTTTAGAGGAGAAAAGAATTTGAAAACTTTGTCGTGCAGTAGCTCCTGATGCGGTAGGAAAGTTCAATAGAAAATCCAATTCTGTGGACGAAAAGTAACGATTGCTCATATAGTATTCTCCACCATACCCTTGCAAACGACTACTAGCTTCCTCATTGAAATGCATCAAATCATAATGAAAACACTTCAGACGCAGCCAAAGGTCAACATTGTTATGTAATTCTATTAGCCTTCTGTCACGATTTAATACGTTTTGAAATCGAGCAGATATGTAGTCCATGAAGAGTGTCTCTTTGGGGTTTCCTCTCAAGAGACATTTCATCCAAACTTGTCTGGTTAGCTTCACTTCTTGCCGTTGATGATTTTGATCTTCAGATGTAACGACCACATCAAATGGGCTGATTCCTTTCTCAGCATCTGCTCGGATTGATTGTAACAATGATTCAGCATGAAGACATAGTCATGGACCAAACAGTTGGTCAGATTCCTGCTGAATCACAACCATATCATCCATATCATCAACTTCTTCCATTTCAGCTGCAGAAAGAGCCCACGCAGTCTCGGGGGTGTCCTCTATATTAACGGTTGGAGTCAACTGAGGCGTCGTTGCATTTGGGGATTTGTTGCTGCTTTGAAAGCGCAATTTAAACACATTACCTTCTCTACAGCTGTTTTCTTGTATTAATAATCTTAAAACTTCAATTCTAGGCACTCGAATCCAGACCTTTGTCATGCTGTCCTCTAACCAGCAATTAATCAAAGGTCGCTGACCCAGGATAGTGTCAAAGTTGAGTGGGTTCATGCTTTCCTGCAAACTGCATTCATAGATTGCTCCTTCATAATCTACTATTATAAGCATTTTCTCGTTGATAAGCAAGCACATGTTGTTGATAATATCGCGTGTGATGAAAATTGGCCCGTTGTGCAGTCCCTCCCAGACATCTTGAGTTGCAGTTCCCTTCTTAAGTTAACACTAGGATGGATTGATGGAAGTCTCCTCATTCCATGGAAATGAATGAGTTAATTTGACCTTAGAGATAATCTAAACCACCTCCAGCAAAGAAGTCAAGGCAAAGGAATGTCTGCACAAGATCACTCACTATGAAACCAACTAAGGTCAAATGTATTCACACAGAGAACATAAACACTGATGTTGTTTGGATCATAATTAACAATAAGTCTTCCTTGTAGATTCAGAACAAGAGGAGCATGCCTTACAAATCACTTTTCAAACATTTGGCTCCCCTCTTCTTCGGAACTCAACTCTTACAGAACAGTTGCTTAGTAACGTACGCAAAGATCAACTAATTGAAAACACATGACCAACACTAGTCATCCCTCACAGAGTTGACTGCGTAAATATAAACATGAAAATTAGCTCCAAAAAAGAGACTAAGATAGGGAGCATCATAAACAAGATTGATGCCAGGAATTTCTTGAATCGCACGAAGTGCTCCACCACAGTACAGACTGGACAAGAAATACACGATGTAGAGTGTGCTACAGTTTGAAGCAAATCGACGTAGAATTCGTGCATAGATTCGATGTGCTTCATTTTTCTCAACTGTCCAAAGTGGCTCATACATGAATAGAATTGTCTTACAAGATCTATCTTTTACAATCGATGGAAGTTGATAATTCCCCATATCCATGACTTGAATTGTAATCGACTGGGACTTAATTAAATGCTTTCTCTCCATATGAAATTTCTCAATATTACTTTTGGCCAGCAAGCCAGTAGATTCATCAATTTCAACACCAACTGTCATTAGAAAGGGTCTCTGGATCGCAGTTAGCAAAGGCCAGCCTACTCCACAGCCAAAATCAATGAAAACAGCTTTGCCATAATCAGTTATGAGACCATCGAGCTGACCCCACATTTGTTCAATTGCTGATGAACTCAAAGGGAAATGAGCAGTGTTATGTGTTTCGTTCTTCTCAAAACCAAGCATTCTACTGTTGCCATTATCCCCATTCATATCATAGACTTTAAACTGACCTGTAAAATCCATCAAGCCCGGATAAGTAGTCAATTGATGTGTATGAAGAAAATAGTAATGTCCATAACATGCTTTGGAAAACTTCCATGATCCGCTATAGAAGTTAACAACAGTCTGCAAGGCTAAGGATAAGAAGTAACAAAAGTCATGCCAATAGAAGTGAAAGTGGTTTTGCACTGCAATGTAGAGACATTTCATCACCTTGAACACCAAAATGACTTTCGCAATCATTGTTCGGATTGATTATTCATTATGAGATTCTTGCTTTACAAACATTTGACCCTTCGAAGGCGTTATTATTCAAACCTTGGCAAGCATCAAGTCAAATAATAACTCCCAACTGCCTGAATCCTTCCTACCAACATCTTGATCGTTTGGTTATCGTTATTTCATCAATTACTTCGACCTCATCGGAAGCATCAGAATTAATTGTAAAAGTGGCGGTGTTATTATTCATACGACCAGTTCGCTCAATTACTTTAGGAATCGTTGAATCCGTTGAATTAGCACTGCCAAATCGTTTTGGATGCTTTGATTTACGAGCAAAAGACTTATCAAAAGACTGGTGAGTTGACCTGGAAGATTGTGGCTGACTTGGTGACTCTTTTTCATGAGATGACTCCTCAGTATAGTTCCTCAAGACAGAGATTGTGTTTCCAGCACAAAGCAACGAGGTATTCTGATCTTTCCATTGAAATGATTGCTCTTCATCAACTTGGTTTTCATTGGTAGTCCCATTCATAGGCTGATTACTATGGAGGTGAAGATGTTGGTAGTAATGATGAAGGTACTTATCCATACTATTTGATTTCTCCATGGTAGATGGAAGCAAGTCAAAAACAAGATGTTTGTCAACGTTCAGCTGGATCTGACCTTTCAATATTAATATTGATGATGTTAACTGGGATTGTCTCACATTGTTCACAGTGGTGTTATTGGTGTTATTAACGGCAGCATGGCTATTATTAACAGCAACATCCTCCATCTCACCAAATTTAATGCGAGCCTGACGACGACGAAGACCATTACTATCCACTGTGTCTTTATTTATTTCATATTCTCCATTTCCATTTCCATTATTACCATTTCTACCATGATGACTACTCCCAATAGGCTTTTCTCCTTTTTGTGAAAGGATTGTCTCTTTCTCATCAATAGATTTTAATTTGTTCTTTTCTTTCTCAACTTTCTTTTTTTCTTTCCATTGTGTTTTCATTTCTTTTAATAAATTCAATTCTAATGATCCATCAAATCGAAAATTAATGCACTTGGCGACAAGATTAGATTCACATGCTTCAAATGCAGTTTGAAATTCCATTTGAAATACAGTATTTGGATATTCCAATCCTGCCACTTTACGAATATTCTTATCCTTTTCAAATGATTCTAAACGAAATGATTCCAGCCACACACCATGATGATATGGAGACGTGAACTTATTCAATTGTCCACAGGGACGGATATAGATTTTCTTTTCTAACTTTAATTCTGCTATTCCTATATCATTTTCAATGGAAGGTTGTCGAATATAACCTATGGAGGGCCAATAAGGAAGTCTATCAGATAGTTTAGCCCAAAGTTTGACTTGTTTGGTGAAAGTTGATTCTGGGAAGATTCGTTTACTATCTTTGATGTCTTCATCATAGGAGTCACCCCAGCCAATATAATGAATTCGATAAACAGGCTAAGCACGAAGCAAGAATAACAAATTGATTAAGAAAAGCAGAACTGCCATGTCCAAGAAAGGAGGTTACCTTTCCTCGCACTTGTTTTATTCCCACGATAACAGCTGGACAATAGACAAATTCTGCTGACAAAACATCAATGAGATCATCCACTTTCCAACAAGGTTGAATGCCAGCTTCAAATCCTTGCTTGCTGTTGTGTCGCCCTGGGACGTGACAGAAGAAGCGCCAGTCAGCCTTTTTCAAGGAAGGAGCACGCGCTGGGGGTGAAGAAAGATGACACTCATTCTTAATCTTACCTTCACTCACAGCTTGGACAGGATCCAATGGGTGACTAGTTGAGAGAGTGCTAGCCATTTTGTCTGTGTTGTTTTGTCTTTTTGTTGAGGAAGCCAAGCCAAGCCCACGCAACGACCAACCAGTGCACCACAGAGCAAAGGGACTGAGTCCTTTGCATTTGTTCCTTTAAAGTGTTGGATCAAAACAAGGTGCTTCTGTGAAGATGTTGCCAATCGATTAGCACGTTCAGTTCTTCTCACTATTCTCTTAGTTGCCAACTTTCCATTGCAGTAATGCTTTCGAAAGGATCAAAAGTGAGACATGCAGAGGATAGTCTAACAAGCAAAGTTTACATTTGGCACCGTCAATTTAATATAACATATCTAAAGTGAACAGAGAAAACTACCATTGACTCGTCAGAAGGAATGAGATACAGAGGCCTTGTTAATCCACGCTGTTGTATTTTGAAGCCAAGCCACTTGATGTTGAAAAACACTAATTTCTTCTTTAATACTCCTTTTCAATAGTTCCCCTTTCCATGTGAACTTGGCTTTTAGAAATTTTAAAGGTTGGATAGCATATCGAATAGATTCTTTGTGAGATGTATCTATCAAGCGTTTTTGATTTTCAATACGTCTTCATAAGTCTGGCAGTAACGTAGAAAACTGTTCCTTGCAATATCGGAGACATTGGGCTTGTGCAAAACAGCTGCAGGGTATGATGGCAAGCATCCGATTTGTACATTTGTGAGGCACTGTAGATAGCAAAGTTAAGCAGTTAAAATGTCCAATTTCCCAAAAAGACAGGTTGTACTCTGCCCTGCGAGAGCAACGAGGAGAAGAAGAGTCAAGTTACGTTTAACTGCTGAAATCTTCCAAGAATGGCGTATTTTACAAAATTTGCTGACTTCCGACTTGCGATCTTCTTCGTTGATGGAATCGAACAAGTCGAAGGGGGGTCACAGCAGCACCGACTGCTGACAATTCCAGTTTTGTGCGGGATTGATTTTTCAGCAGAAGTGGAGCTCGGCAGTGCTTCAGACAGAGCAGTGCCTCCATGGCTGCCCCGAAGAGAAAATAGGAGGTGTTGGTCTATGCCAGCTGACCATGTCTCTGTTTTGTTGCCGTTGTGGAACTGAATGACATTATCATAAGTAATTGATTGAAGTAAAACAACGAGCAAACCAAACCATGCATAAGAAGAAAGATACTAACAAAGCAAGATTTCTTTACATTTATGCTCTTGGTAAGATTATGAAGGAATTGATGTTGTTTTTTGTCTTGCCTGGCGTATGTCCCTCATGCTGTTTCCTTGCTTAGGTGTTTGTGTGATGTGCGGAAGACAAACCTTTCAGTGGCATATTGGTAAGTGGAACATAACCACATACCATACATACACCCCCCATGTGATCGTGATCACTGACTTGTTAATGGATGTGATGACAGGCTTTGGAAAGTATGACGCTTTTCTCTATGGTATGGCGGTCCTGGTGTACGTTGTCGCCTTCACCATGTTGACCTTCAGCTTTGTTGAGCTGATCTCCATCGTTCCCTTCTCTGGTGGATGCTATGGCTACTCTCGTTGTGCGTTGGGTCCCGCTGTGGGTTACGTGGCTGGCATGTTCGAAACAGCGAAGTACATTCTCTATGCCACATTCAACATTCGTCGTTTGGGCGACATCTTTCATAACATCTATGGTTTTGAGGAGAAATATGAGATCATGATTTGGCTAGCCTTCTTGGTCGCCTTCAATCTCATGCATCACTTTCAAACAAGGATGCTGTGGTGGACGATAGCTTTAGTGGGCTTCGCGATCTTCGTAACTCAGGTGATCTTTATCATGGGATCGACGAGTGCAGGGACGGTGACGAATCTTAGTGCTTCTCAGTGGGACAATAATCCGGCCCACTTTGTGGAGGCCCTACCATACGCTACCTACATGCTGTCAGCTCTTGATGCAGTTCGCACATGCGTGGATAATCAGGTAGATGCCATGTGATTTGATGTGGATGCTGCTGTCACTTGTTGTCTGTACATTAGTTTGTTTTGCTGACAACAACACTATTTTCTCACTCGTTTGTTAGCAGGGAAGCGATATTGTTCCTAGAGCTTTGCTTCATATATTGGCTTGGTCGACTGTAGCTGGTGTGGCTTCCATTGTGGCTCAAGCCGCTTACGTTCATGATGACGAATCTCTCATCAATGAGCATTATGCTTATACTGTCGGGTTGAGGATGGCGTTGAACCTCAATGCTGACGACAAGTTCGTGACTCTGTTTGCTTTACCAGGTTCCTTGGGGTGTTGCTTGGGGTTTCTGTATTGTGCTTCTCGTCAGGTTAGATCGATGGCGAGCTCAGGTTTGTTGCCTCCTATCCTGGCCAAGGGAGGGGGTCAGAAAGTGAGAGACAGCAGTCAACCAGTAGCTCAAGCCAGTTCCGTTGTGCCTGGTGACGGTGCAGAAGTGAGAAGGGGCAGTAACCATGGCAGTACTCAGAGAGGAGGTGCAGACGCACAGGACTTCTCCCATGGTAGCAAGCCTACGGTGGCGGTATTTGCCTCTTCTGTGTTGTGTTTCAGCTTGTTGCTTGTTGGCCACTTTCTCATAACCGAGTACTGGGATATTTATACCCAAATGGGCCAGCTATTGAATTCGTCTATGTATCAATTTCTGATGATATCTTATGTTGTGTTTTCTACCCGTTTTTCGAATATGGAGAGAGGAATCAAGAGTCCCTTCGGCATCCCTGGGGCCTTGCTTGCTATGGGCTTCTTTCTATTGCTATTTATTGTCTGTCTGCATGACAATCCCAAAACTAATACAGGATATGGGATTACGTTGGTTGTGTTCACAGTGTCTATCTTGATTTATTACGTTGTGGTAGTTCAGCACCGTCAGTTCTTCTCGAAAGAAGAACAGGAGAAGTTCATGAAGGCCTATGTTGTGAATGGTGAGTATCTTTTTTCCTGCGCTTGTCGTTGTTTGTTACATAGTTGTAGTATGATCTAAGAGCGATGGGTTGTAACGTGTTGTTTGTTATGTGGTGTGTGTGGATGTGTGTGTCTTGGATAGCAAACAAGACTCGCAAGCGAGGCAAGTCTGGCAGTAACAGCAGACAAAGCGGCAAAAGTACGAGTGTACTGGGTATTCTTGCTGGAGCTGCAATGCTTTTCCAGCCTAACGCTTCTCGAGGAGTGAGTAATCGCAGTGGCAGTCGTGGATCTTCGATGTCTGGTCAAATCAAGGCATCAACTAGTGGTAATGTCAATGTTGGTCGTAATAACACGGTAGTTCCTGCTCAGCTGACGGGAAGTATTGAATGATCGTTTCTGTACGCTATTCGAATTATTTGTTTGTCAGACTGCTTTGTCAGTCGAGAGTTGCAGCGAGGAGTGTTTTGTTCCTTTGGCTATAATGTGCTGATAGTACCCCTCTTTGCATTGTATTGCTTTTCGCTGTTCTCATTCTTTCCTGTTTTTGTTGAGGTATTGCTTTTCACATTTCATTCTTTGATATTATTTTGGTATTATGCTAGCTGCAAGCTGGGTTATGAAGAAACTTTTATCATATTATATCGGTAGATTGGTTTTCAACTCTCGTTGAGTAACGCAATTATCCTTAAATCAAATTTCTTCCTACAACGACTTGGCAAAACCTTCTTTTAATGTTAGTTAGAAAGTATATTAACTAAATTTACTGTTTACTGGTAGTTTGGTACTGTGCACCACCTGGTCAGATTACTAGTTCCATCCCTGCGATTTTGGACAGATTCGAATTTCCCATTCGGAATTCAAAAAGTCGGAGGTCTCGGCGTGTCGTTTGAAGTCCAATGGATGAGAAGAAAACTAGAAAATGGCAAAGATTAGACTATTCCTATTTATTCGCTGTAGTTTGGACTTTGGAAAGAGGAAAGTCTAAAACCAAGTGTTTAAAGTCTAAAATCCAAGACCATGGCTTTCTCTTGTTTTCTCTTGTGCTGAAAATTCCGGAATTGCAGTTTCGCACATTGCTGCTCTGTACAGAATATTTGCAGAAGCGAAATAGGCAGTGACCCTGACCCTCTGATTCTCGTTGTCACAACAGAAATGACACAACTAAATGTCATTATCATAAGTAATTGATTGAAGTAAAACAACGAGCAAACCAAACCATGCATAAGAAGAAAGATACTAACAAAGCAAGATTTCTTTACATTTATGCTCTTGGTAAGATTATGAAGGAATTGTTGTTGTTTTTTGTCTTGTTTCCATGCTCAGGTGTTTGTGTGATGTGCGGAAGACAAACTTTTCAGTGGCATATTGGTAAGTGGAACATAACCACATACCATACATACACCCCCCATGTGATCGTGATCACTGACTTGTTAATGGATGTGATGACAGGCTTTGGAAAGTATGACGCTTTTCTCTATGGTATGGCGGTCCTGGTGTACGTTGTCGCCTTCACCATGTTGACCTTCAGCTTTGTTGAGCTGATCTCCATCGTTCCCTTCTCTGGTGGATGCTATGGCTACTCTCGTTGTGCGTTGGGTCCCGCTGTGGGTTACGTGGCTGGCATGTTCGAAACAGCGAAGTACATTCTCTATGCCACATTCAACATTCGTCGTTTGGGCGACATCTTTCATAACATCTATGGTTTTGAGGAGAAATATGAGATCATGATTTGGCTAGCCTTCTTGGTCGCCTTCAATCTCATGCATCACTTTCAAACAAGGATGCTGTGGTGGACGATAGCTTTAGTGGGCTTCGCGATCTTCGTAACTCAGGTGATCTTTATCATGGGATCGACGAGTGCAGGGACGGTGACGAATCTTAGTGCTTCTCAGTGGGACAATAATCCGGCCCACTTTGTGGAGGCCCTACCATACGCTACCTACATGCTGTCAGCTCTTGATGCAGTTCGCACATGCGTGGATAATCAGGTAGATGCCATGTGATTTGATGTGGATGCTGCTGTCACTTGTTGTCTGTACATTAGTTTGTTTTGCTGACAACAACACTATTTTCTCACTCGTTTGTTAGCAGGGAAGCGATATTGTTCCTAGAGCTTTGCTTCATATATTGGCTTGGTCGACTGTAGCTGGTGTGGCTTCCATTGTGGCTCAAGCCGCTTACGTTCATGATGACGAATCTCTCATCAATGAGCATTATGCTTATACTGTCGGGTTGAGGATGGCGTTGAACCTCAATGCTGACGACAAGTTCGTGACTCTGTTTGCTTTACCAGGTTCCTTGGGGTGTTGCTTGGGGTTTCTGTATTGTGCTTCTCGTCAGGTTAGATCGATGGCGAGCTCAGGTTTGTTGCCTCCTATCCTGGCCAAGGGAGGGGGTCAGAAAGTGAGAGACAGCAGTCAACCAGTAGCTCAAGCCAGTTCCGTTGTGCCTGGTGACGGTGCAGAAGTGAGAAGGGGCAGTAACCATGGCAGTACTCAGAGAGGAGGTGCAGACGCACAGGACTTCTCCCATGGTAGCAAGCCTACGGTGGCGGTATTTGCCTCTTCTGTGTTGTGTTTCAGCTTGTTGCTTGTTGGCCACTTTCTCATAACCGAGTACTGGGATATTTATACCCAAATGGGCCAGCTATTGAATTCGTCTATGTATCAATTTCTGATGATATCTTATGTTGTGTTTTCTACCCGTTTTTCGAATATGGAGAGAGGAATCAAGAGTCCCTTCGGCATCCCTGGGGCCTTGCTTGCTATGGGCTTCTTTCTATTGCTATTTATTGTCTGTCTGCATGACAATCCCAAAACTAATACAGGATATGGGATTACGTTGGTTGTGTTCACAGTGTCTATCTTGATTTATTACGTTGTGGTAGTTCAGCACCGTCAGTTCTTCTCGAAAGAAGAACAGGAGAAGTTCATGAAGGCCTATGTTGTGAATGGTGAGTATCTTTTTTCCTGCGCTTGTCGTTGTTTGTTACATAGTTGTAGTATGATCTAAGAGCGATGGGTTGTAACGTGTTGTTTGTTATGTGGTGTGTGTGGATGTGTGTGTCTTGGATAGCAAACAAGACTCGCAAGCGAGGCAAGTCTGGCAGTAACAGCAGACAAAGCGGCAAAAGTACGAGTGTACTGGGTATTCTTGCTGGAGCTGCAATGCTTTTCCAGCCTAACGCTTCTCGAGGAGTGAGTAATCGCAGTGGCAGTCGTGGATCTTCGATGTCTGGTCAAATCAAGGCATCAACTAGTGGTAATGTCAATGTTGGTCGTAATAACACGGTAGTTCCTGCTCAGCTGACGGGAAGTATTGAATGATCGTTTCTGTACGCTATTCGAATTATTTGTTTGTCAGACTGCTTTGTCAGTCGAGAGTTGCAGCGAGGAGTGTTTTGTTCCTTTGGCTATAATGTGCTGATAGTACCCCTCTTTGCATTGTATTGCTTTTCGCTGTTCTCATTCTTTCCTGTTTTTGTTGAGGTATTGCTTTTCACATTTCATTCTTTGATATTATTTTGGTATTATGCTAGCTGCAAGCTGGGTTATGAAGAAACTTTTATCATATTATATCGGTAGATTGGTTTTCAACTCTCGTTGAGTAACGCAATTATCCTTAAATCAAATTTCTTCCTACAACGACTTGGCAAAACCTTCTTTTAATGTTAGTTAGAAAGTATATTAACTAAATTTACTGTTTACTGGTAGTTTGGTACTGTGCACCACCTGGTCAGATTACTAGTTCCATCCCTGCGATTTTGGACAGATTCGAATTTCCCATTCGGAATTCAAAAAGTCGGAGGTCTCGGCGTGTCGTTTGAAGTCCAATGGATGAGAAGAAAACTAGAAAATGGCAAAGATTAGACTATTCCTATTTATTCGCTGTAGTTTGGACTTTGGAAAGAGGAAAGTCTAAAACCAAGTGTTTAAAGTCTAAAATCCAAGACCATGGCTTTCTCTTGTTTTCTCTTGTGCTGAAAATTCCGGAATTGCAGTTTCGCACATTGCTGCTCTGTACAGAATATTTGCAGAAGCGAAATAGGCAGTGACCCTGACCCTCTGATTCTCGTTGTCACAACAGAAATGACACAACTAAATGTCATTATCATAAGTAATTGATTGAAGTAAAACAACGAGCAAACCAAACCATGCATAAGAAGAAAGATACTAACAAAGCAAGATTTCTTTACATTTATGCTCTTGGTAAGATTATGAAGGAATTGTTGTTGTTTTTTGTCTTGTTTCCATGCTCAGGTGTTTGTGTGATGTGCGGAAGACAAACTTTTCAGTGGCATATTGGTAAGTGGAACATAACCACATACCATACATACACCCCCCATGTGATCGTGATCACTGACTTGTTAATGGATGTGATGACAGGCTTTGGAAAGTATGACGCTTTTCTCTATGGTATGGCGGTCCTGGTGTACGTTGTCGCCTTCACCATGTTGACCTTCAGCTTTGTTGAGCTGATCTCCATCGTTCCCTTCTCTGGTGGATGCTATGGCTACTCTCGTTGTGCGTTGGGTCCCGCTGTGGGTTACGTGGCTGGCATGTTCGAAACAGCGAAGTACATTCTCTATGCCACATTCAACATTCGTCGTTTGGGCGACATCTTTCATAACATCTATGGTTTTGAGGAGAAATATGAGATCATGATTTGGCTAGCCTTCTTGGTCGCCTTCAATCTCATGCATCACTTTCAAACAAGGATGCTGTGGTGGACGATAGCTTTAGTGGGCTTCGCGATCTTCGTAACTCAGGTGATCTTTATCATGGGATCGACGAGTGCAGGGACGGTGACGAATCTTAGTGCTTCTCAGTGGGACAATAATCCGGCCCACTTTGTGGAGGCCCTACCATACGCTACCTACATGCTGTCAGCTCTTGATGCAGTTCGCACATGCGTGGATAATCAGGTAGATGCCATGTGATTTGATGTGGATGCTGCTGTCACTTGTTGTCTGTACATTAGTTTGTTTTGCTGACAACAACACTATTTTCTCACTCGTTTGTTAGCAGGGAAGCGATATTGTTCCTAGAGCTTTGCTTCATATATTGGCTTGGTCGACTGTAGCTGGTGTGGCTTCCATTGTGGCTCAAGCCGCTTACGTTCATGATGACGAATCTCTCATCAATGAGCATTATGCTTATACTGTCGGGTTGAGGATGGCGTTGAACCTCAATGCTGACGACAAGTTCGTGACTCTGTTTGCTTTACCAGGTTCCTTGGGGTGTTGCTTGGGGTTTCTGTATTGTGCTTCTCGTCAGGTTAGATCGATGGCGAGCTCAGGTTTGTTGCCTCCTATCCTGGCCAAGGGAGGGGGTCAGAAAGTGAGAGACAGCAGTCAACCAGTAGCTCAAGCCAGTTCCGTTGTGCCTGGTGACGGTGCAGAAGTGAGAAGGGGCAGTAACCATGGCAGTACTCAGAGAGGAGGTGCAGACGCACAGGACTTCTCCCATGGTAGCAAGCCTACGGTGGCGGTATTTGCCTCTTCTGTGTTGTGTTTCAGCTTGTTGCTTGTTGGCCACTTTCTCATAACCGAGTACTGGGATATTTATACCCAAATGGGCCAGCTATTGAATTCGTCTATGTATCAATTTCTGATGATATCTTATGTTGTGTTTTCTACCCGTTTTTCGAATATGGAGAGAGGAATCAAGAGTCCCTTCGGCATCCCTGGGGCCTTGCTTGCTATGGGCTTCTTTCTATTGCTATTTATTGTCTGTCTGCATGACAATCCCAAAACTAATACAGGATATGGGATTACGTTGGTTGTGTTCACAGTGTCTATCTTGATTTATTACGTTGTGGTAGTTCAGCACCGTCAGTTCTTCTCGAAAGAAGAACAGGAGAAGTTCATGAAGGCCTATGTTGTGAATGGTGAGTATCTTTTTTCCTGCGCTTGTCGTTGTTTGTTACATAGTTGTAGTATGATCTAAGAGCGATGGGTTGTAACGTGTTGTTTGTTATGTGGTGTGTGTGGATGTGTGTGTCTTGGATAGCAAACAAGACTCGCAAGCGAGGCAAGTCTGGCAGTAACAGCAGACAAAGCGGCAAAAGTACGAGTGTACTGGGTATTCTTGCTGGAGCTGCAATGCTTTTCCAGCCTAACGCTTCTCGAGGAGTGAGTAATCGCAGTGGCAGTCGTGGATCTTCGATGTCTGGTCAAATCAAGGCATCAACTAGTGGTAATGTCAATGTTGGTCGTAATAACACGGTAGTTCCTGCTCAGCTGACGGGAAGTATTGAATGATCGTTTCTGTACGCTATTCGAATTATTTGTTTGTCAGACTGCTTTGCCAGTCAACGTGGAGTGTGTTGTTGCATTGACTATAATGTTCTGATAGTATCCCTCTTTGCTTTGTAATGCTGTTCTCTCCCCAACAGTTGTTGGGTTGTTGTTTTTTATACGTCATTCTCTAATATCACCCCTCAGTTCCCTATCTCCCTGCAGTTGTTGTGATGTTGTTTTTCACATTTCATTCTTTGATATTGGTTTGGTATTATGCTAGCTGCAAGCTGGGTTATGAAGAAACTTTTATCGTATTATATCAGTAGTTTGGTTTTAAGTCTCATGAAGTTATAGTAGTAGTAGTAACGTAATCATCCTTTCAAACAAATTTCTTTTAATGTCTTGGCAAAACCTTCTTGTAGTGTTAGTTAGAAAGAGCATCAACTAGATTTACTAGTAGCTACCACATGGTTAGGGTTAGGGTTACTGTAGGGGTATTATTAAGGTTAGGGTTAGGCTAGTGTATTCTGCAGAATAATATGAATGATGCTATTTAAATAGTATAGTGATAGACTCCTATACTATTTGTGCTCCCTATACTATAGTAAACCATAGAGAAGGACTGTTAGACTGGGTCAAGTTAAGTTAATCAATGATCATAGCTAACAATAGAGAGAATAGATATAATACGAGATGTACTCTTTTATGGATAGTTACTATCTTCATACACATCTAACATATCATCTCCATTCTCATCATTATTCTCATTCTGTAAACGATTGAATTTTAATCGTACTAATGGTATAAAAACACCTTTACTTTGTAATGATTGTCTCTCTGTAAAGACAGCCTTTTGTAACGATTCTTCTTGTAAGACAACCTTAGCAGCAGCTTCTAATTCACTAGAATCAATATTATTGACAAACTCATTGACCATCACTCGTATAGTAGATTCATCTGTTGGATCACTAAAAGGTTGTTGACTATCAACATGATAGACAGGTAATCCTCTTCTAACCAATTCTTCAATTAATTCTTGATTGAAAATAATTCCAATACAATGAATAAACTCTAATGGAAGTAAAGCCAACAAACGCTTGTAAATATCACTTTCTAGGACATTCATATCATTCGCCATTTTGAATAAGTAATTCTGATCTTTATAGATGAAAGGTTGTGGTCGCCAGAGATTTCTTCGCCAATATTGAATTGCTTTGATGACATCTAAAGAAGCACATCGAACTTCATCTAATGCCATGATAAGTTCTTCTTTCCAAAAGGCTTGAATACCACTTCCAATAGGGATATTCTCTAATTGCATAGCACGTGATAGCATCGGTGTTGAAGTGGATGCATCATTATTCATCATGTTTCGTCCACTTGTCATACTAGGTTGAGTATTAATAGTGAGTCCAGCTATACCCATCCCATTACCATTACCATTACTATTCCCATTACTAGTATATCCTACTAATTGTCGATCACGATGTAATGCAATAATTTTCGTATATTTTCGATTTAATGCCAACAGAACATCATAACATCGTTTAACTGCTTTCTCTCTTGCTTTAATAGCTAAGAGAACATGTTTTGTTGCTACTTTATGACTTTCTAAAGCATCAACATAAAGTGCTAATTCTTGACATTGTTCTAATGATTGACTTGGAAATTTACATAAAGATCTTCGATAAAATTTTCGTTCACGTTCAGAAATTTTCAATTCTATCCATAGATTTTCTACACGTCCAATAAGTGTATCTAAGATGACATCTATGAGAGTTGGACCATCTTGTGCATTTCCTTCATGATGTGATGCTGAGGATGGTGAGGAAGTTATTGTAGCATTGGCAGTGGTAGTGGGTGTACCATGTACTAGAGTGTGAGATGAGGAGAGCTTGGGTTGTGCAGAGTGAGGTCTAGCAGGTGTATGGACACCAACCCCATTAGTATTACCATTATCACTCTGACCCTGACCCTGACCATTACCACTCTGGCCGTTAGTAGTACCACTGCTAGCCGTGCTGATGTTTTGTTGACTTGTGAAGAACTCTTTCCAACTATGTGACTTTAATACTGTTACTGCAGGATCTGTTCGTAATGACTCTAACTTATTGAATGTAGATAATCCAACAGGAATAATTGGTGCACCTGCTGATTCTGTGATTTTCTTCATTACGACATATGCTGCTTCTACAGGTAGCTTACCTTTAGTAGATTCATTAGGTGTTGCTGCACTTTCTTGTATGATCAAGGCAAGACGATGTAACATCTTTTGATGTGTCTTATTAGCAGAGAGTAAAGGTTGAGCTGCACTAAGTTTTGCTAAACGAACACGAATAGAAGAATTTAAAGAAGAAGATGAAGCTTGACGATGTATAGAATGAACACTAGATTGACCATGATGTGAATGAGGAGTAGAAGGGGCTGACATGATGATAACTGACAATATAGTAGACTAGTCTATCTGGTGGACTTTGATTTGTTTGTTGTGGGATCGGATCGGTAGCAGAGAGAAAAAACGAAACGGTCACTGTTAACTTAATAAGAATATAAGATAACTAAATTTACAGTGCTGGAGTGGACTACATGTATACAGTAAGATCACAACAGGCTAAGAAGATACCAGCCTCAACAGCTGTCGGAACAGAATAATGATACTAAGATTTGCTTAGCATCATAACACCAAGCACTATAAAATCTTTCGCTGCGCGAATGTGTATTCTGTTTTTTCATTTTGTCACAAAATGTCTGCAACCGCCTTCACAGTGCAACTGCAAGAGTAACACCGTCTATTATCATCTGCGGAAGAGGTACCATGTGTGTGTGTGTGTGTTGATAAGAACGAAGGAAGTTGATAGAGGAGTAGCTTGTACGAGTATATCAAGTCGCCTACTCAGCGGAAGAAAAGTTAACTTATTCTCTCTAACATTAAGACACGAAGCACATATAGTTTTCTAACCATCTTCGAAGAAGGTCGAAGCACAGAAAGCTGCCGCAAAAATTTCAACCAGGGAGTTTCTTTCTAACGATTGCGTTGCTTGATGTCAGAGATCCATTTCTCATAACAACATCCATTAGCATCCAACGTCTTGAAGAAATCATGCTCTTCGAACATATGACGCAAGCGGGAGACACCATCCACAATGACTCTCTTCTTCTTCTCTTTAAAGATGCCGATCATCCCTTCCAGAGCATCCACGCCATCGAGATCCATACTCCACACTGTGCGCAAACTGATCACTACCGTATCAAATCCATCCAAACGAGACACAATCTTCTCCGCACGCTCCATGTGAGATGATGCATTGATGTAGGTCAACTGTCCCGCAATGCGATAGACCAAAGCATACTGCACATCTTTGGATGGGAAGAAATAGGACTGCTCAGATGAGTTGCCATTGGGCATCAAGAGAGGGAAAAGGTGTTCCTCACGACCAGTTGCACGTCCACTTCTGCTGCTCAAAGTGCTATATTCCACATCACCATTCTTCTGACTAACTAAGGGCGTGACTTCACCATTTTCAACATCATTCTCACGTGCCACTTCAATGGCATCATCACCAACACGTCTCTCCCATTGCATTCGATGGTATTCTTCAAACAATCTAGCCAAGTGATCTGGAAGAGCACATGAATCCAACTTTTGCACATGAACCTCCGCAATGAATTTCTTTTCGGCCACAGTAGGAACTTCCAAGTAGATTAACATCTCTGACATTCCATGCGAAAGATTCTCAGCATAGATCAAGAGAGACACGATGGAACCCAGAATCAAGCCAGACATAGTGTCAACGGAAATGCACAAGAAGGCTGTGAACATGGCGATGGAAAACTGAGTCTTGTCATAAACATAAAGGTGATGGAGATGGCTGACATCCACCATGCGAATAGCAACCATGGTTAGAATTGCGGCAACGGTGGCCATGGGCACAAACTTGAAGTAAGGAAGAAGAATGTTTGAAAGCAACAACAAGACGAACGCATTTAGAATGCCAGAAATTCTGGAAGTTGCTCCAGATTGGACGTTCAAAGAGGTTCTTGCTAAAGCAGCAGTGGCAGGGATACCACCAAACATTCCTCCCACGATGTTTGCCACACCCAAACCAACCAATTCCTTGTTACGGTCATGGTGAGTTTTACCGTGCATTTCATCAGCCATGCGTGCAGATATCAAAGTCTCCAGGATACCAATGAAGCTAATAGCAGCCGCATCAGCAAACACACTGTAAGACAAGACTCCCTCAGACCAAACAGGTAAAGTAAAGAGCTTCAATGACAAGTCAATCCCAGCAAAGTGTTGGCCCAAGGTAATGAGGCGATTCAATGGATAGATATCATGCAACTGTCCCAAAATACCGAAAATCGCCCCAACGATACAGTAAATGACAGGCCACGGAACACGGGAATAGTGCTTGAACAAGTAGCGTAAAGTGAAAACTTGGAAAAGGAAGAACAAGAATGGCACTGGGGAGGGGACTTCTTGTACATGCTTCAGGGAGTCAATGACCTTCTCATAGAAATTGAGAGAGTGATCATGGTGAATTTCCAATCCAATCGCAAAGTCCAATTGGCCCAAGCCAATGATGACAGCCACTCCAGCAGTCTACAAAATCAAGCATTACGTTAGAATATCACGGCGGAAGCGGATGAATCATGCAGAAAGGACTCACAAATCCATGCACCACAGACGAAGGGATGACCATCAAGTAATTGACCAAATCAAAGAGCCAAACAAGCAACGAAAAGGCTCCACCAAAAATGCTAAGCCATGGTAGAATCAGCGGGTTATAAGCAGAGGCAGCTGCTGCTAAAATACCACTGAGAGCACCAGTTGGACCAACGATGTTGAACTCGGACCCACCCAACACGGCACCAAACAAACCACTCCAAAAGGCTGTCACAATACCAGCCACTGGGCCAGCACCTACTCAGGAAAAAGACAGATCAAGATAATTGATGATGACATTGAATCAATCAATCAATTAAAAAAAATAGAAGCTATACCTCCGGCAATTGATAAGGAAATTGATAGTGGAACATTTACTAATGCTACTGTACAACCCGCACGAAAGTTATTTTTTAATTCTTCAGCATAAAAAGCCAAATGCTCCAACATGATGACAAGACCAGATGAAGGAGATCAAAAGCAAGGTCAAGTTCAACCGATCGATCACGGAGGAGAGAGAGAAGAGAGAGCGAACCAGAAGGACGAGGGAAAGACCGACGAGCAGGGAGGAGTTTATTCGCTTGTGGCAGAATAGAACATGGAATCGAACTCAGAATGAGGACACCACCTCCTTGCACTGCTGTGAACCCAAGGCCATTCCATGGAACCCCGTGCCAATGCCACGGAACAGCAGGCGATGCAAGACAAAACAAAACTGTGAGAGAGAAAAACTCAACACCGCTCGTTTTTTTTGCGCATCTCCGGAGTGGGGATGGCACAATCAAACGTGACGGGGAAAGGAGCTAGTATGTCGAACAAACGCATTGGATCGCGAGACGCACAGCTGCCGTTCAAGATGCCGCAGTTAAAAGATCCTCCCGACCTGTATTACACAAACCCGGGTTGCTCGCGACCTTTCATTCCGGCTGAGGAGATGCACGACCAGCGCACCAGTTCCTCGTCCAGCATCGCGCAAGGGTCCCGTGGCCTCCGCACACCCATTCCCTCCCACAAGTCGCGTTCGACCCAACCCCGGCAGGATTCCAGCGCGTCAGTTTCACTCCAACATCCGTTGGAAGATTCCGTGCCTACAACCACTCAATTTCAAAAAGCCACTCAGCCTCTTGCGCTGGAGTCCGCGCCCGTCGTCCCCCATGCAGCGTTGCCCCCGCAACGAAACGACGCGCCGTCGCGCTTGATGCGCGTCGCGGCCGCCATTCCCGATGCAGTGCCGCCCCTGCCGCTGAGCAATGTGGACGACCGCGGCGCGTCCCTTTCGACGCACAGCAACGAGACGCTCCTGATCGCGCAGCCTTCCAAGAAGCCGCGGTTGATTAAAAGAAAAGCTGGGGATGAATACAATCCCCCCAGCGTGTGTCACACCGTGCCAGGTTCCTCGCAAGCCTTCATTCCTGCTCACGAGGTGCACTCCAGGCACACGAGTTCCTCCTCCAGTATCGCACAAGAAATCCCGATGCGCTCTGCAAAGAAAACGCGACCCGTCAACTTCACGACTCAGCCCCTCGTGCAGAAGTCCGCGTCCGTCGTCCCCAAACCCGTGCAACCGAACGACGACGTGGTATTGTCCCCGGTCGCGGCCGTCATTGCCGATCCAATGTTGCCTCCACAGCTGACCAACGCGCCGCCCGCGGGGGGCGACCGCGACGGGTCCTCGATCGATCCGGCCCTGTTCGATCGTATGGTGCAAATGATTGTGGCGCGGTCTGCAGAGGCGGGATGGGCCATGGTAGGTTCCAACGCTTCCGCCGCGTACAACGACGGCCCTATCCTTGCCATGATGACCTCGGTGATGAACCGCTGCAACACGATCGACGTCACGATAAGCAACCAAAACGCGCGCATCAACTCCATGGTCGGTACCATTACCCGGATAGTGACGATCTTACGCCAAATGACGTCCGCGGATGCCGGGATTCAGCGCAGCTTGCAAACGGTCACCAGGATTCAGCGCAGCTTGGAAACGGTCACCAGCAACAACTTGGCGTTCTCTGGCATCACTCTTCCTCCTCGGCACACCGCCACTCCGCCGCCAGCCAAATCGTAGAACTGCGATCTGGCGCTCGAACTTCAATCAAGTTTAACCACCAACGATGTTGGGCACTCGCTACTGTGGATTGATGAATCCTGTTTAAGATTGATGAATATCCATATATGCACTTTTCAATACTTTAGCAATTTAATAAGCACATGTTGCTAAGCATACAAAACGGACGGGAAAGTTTGTAGCGTTTAACCATGCACTGGGTCTCATTCAACCATAGAATCATCGCGACATTTCAGCAAGCTGCAAATGAACTTGGAACTCACTTGTCCAGACTATGAAGGACTGCTATATTCGACTTGAGTCCACAGTATCCCAACCCCTGACTTTACACAAAGCGCTGAACAAACAACCCAAGACAATGAGGGCCCCTTAAAAAACCCAGTGGTTAGACCCGAAGTGAATTTGGTGTTTTTGCTAATAACTTTTTAACAAAAGCAAGTTAAGTCCTGCAATGTTGCCATATTATTTAACATTAAGATCCACATCAGTACAAGCGATTTTCACCAATTAGTCTTGCTGTGGCCAGCTCTTAGCCCAAGGGGAAGCCAAGGACTGGAAAAGGGCTCGCATGGGTCTAAATGGCCTTTCCACCATTGTTCTTGCCCCCTGGTGCTGTGCATTAGCTAAAAGCGGGTTGCTCCTGGGATAGTTTGGTGACCTTGTTTTCTTCAGGCTCATTCGGGATCCTCTTGCGCTTGCGGTTTGGGCGAACGATACAGTTCCTAGCATGATTGTGATACGAGGAGTCACTCTGGTTACGAATCACTGAACGGTTCATAGCGTGCCCAAGACCCCAAAATCTTGCTCAATTCAAGAAAACGATAAACTGCGAAGGCATGGCAAAGCAAAGGGGAATCATAAGCACTTGGAAATCACTATCTCAGCCTTGATTCGAATTTGGTTGTGAGGTCCAGGTGTAATATCCAGATATTGCGTTTTTTGCGTTTTTTTTCAACAGTCTCTGAGGTGCTTTTGGCAACAAATGCGTTTCTCCATTTGTAACGGCTTGGTTGGGAACGGAAGAGGGAAACTGATTTGATTAAAACAAGGGTCGCAGCGCAAACTTTGATAATTAATTTAATTTCTGTAAATTATAAAACAATTTATTAAGAAGAAATGGGGCCTAAAAAGAAAGATAAGAAAGGCAAGAAAGTGGAAGAGACTAAAGTAGAGGAATCAGGTTAAGATATTATGTTTTTATGCTGTTCTCATCAATAAGGTATTAATGAATAAATCTACACTTGATAGAGTATGAGACCATGGACTTAGAAATGCTTCGTGAAGTTGTTCCTATGCTTCGACAACAACTAGAAAAGTCCATGTTAGATCGTAACTATGTCCAACTCGAACGGGTGAGTTATCACTCGGGCTTTTCATTTTCACATGCTATGACCTCACCCAACATGCTCTGTTACGTTTTCTTGTCTATTTAAATTATAGGATGCTATTCAGCAATATTTTGAAAATACTAAACGCGAAGTACGTGAGAAGGAATTGGCCATAGCGGCGAAAGATCGTGAGATGGAGTTATTGGAAGATAATCATCGTGTAGAATTACGTGTCTATCAACAAAAGGTCAAGCATTTAGAGTACGAACATCGCAATAGTATTAAGACTATTATTGAAGATGGTACCAATCTGCTGGAGAAGGAACAGGTTAGTAGTGGTAATCTCAATCCATAGATTGTCAAACGCACAGCTAAACCTGTCTTTCTTTTCCTGCAATAGATGACTCATGAAGAGCGTGAACGAAAGCTATTAGAGACAAAAGAGAATTTCAAGCTACAGCAGATGAAGTATGAGTTGATGAATGCAACAAAAGTGGCTGAAGTGAAACAACAACATGAAAAGCAACTCATCAAACTTCGCCAACAATATGAGGATGGTCTTACTGAACTTACTCAACGCTGTGAATCACGTATGAAGCAGTTAGAAGCTGATTTAGAACTTCGTCGGAAGGTTGAAATTCATGAAGTCGAAGAGCGAAAGAACCAACATATCAATGATCTTGTCAAGAATCACAAGAAAGCATTTAATCAAATGAAGGTTTATTACAATGAGATTACTTCTGGCAGTCTTAAATTGATTAAGTCTCTTCAACAGCAAGTTGAAGAGTTAAAGGAAAGAGCAGCGAAGAACAAGAAAGTATTGTACGATTTGTCGCTGGAGAATCAGAAGCTCTCTGAACCTCTTTCCAAAGTCTCCGCAGAAATTGCTGAATTGAAAACGTTGTTGAAAGAGCGAGCTAAGGATCAAATGGCTCTTCGCAATGCTAATTCCCGCCTTGGAGCTATTAACAAAGCCTCCTCTTCAATGAAAGTGAAGTTAGAAACATTACAAGAGGAGTATTCAAATGTGGAGAGAGAACGGGATCAATTATATAACAATTATGAGCAATGTATTCAACGTGTTCGTGCGCAAACGGACTTCAATAATCAGGCCTTGGAGCAACGTCTTGTTGCAGCCGAGACAAATGTGGAGAAGGCTGCTTTGCAGGTGGAAGAGATTATTCGTGCCGCTAGTTTGGATAGTAGCGAAGTTTCACGCATGATTGGCGCTTTGTCGCAGATGCTGTCAGCTAAAGACGAAGCATTGAAAGATCTCAAGTTTGAAGTGGTGAAGTTGCAAAAGAGCTTTAATGATACTCGTGATGCCTATTTGGCCAAGTTGAAGGAGTTTGGCATTCCTGATGATGAAATTGATGCTGATCACTTTCAATTGGAGAGACTTCCACGTGGAGCTACCACAGGACCGGCAACAACCCTTGTTGCCAAGATGTAACTTTGCTTATTTTAATGCGCATATCCTGATATTGAGGAGAAGCTGACGTTTCTCTGATATTGTAATTTGTAAGTAATGATTTCAGATTGTGCAACGTGTGGTCAAGCAGTTTGAGTTGCTGGGGGTTTGATGTTATCGGCACCTCACACCATGGGGTGCGGAACACCGCTGTGCACTTCCCTGGCAGCACACCGCAGCAGAGACCACTCACTCCTCCCTTTCGCACTGCTGGAGAGTCGCCACCTCGTCACTGTTGTGGCACGAGCACTGCCCTCTCTCTGTCCCAAGAACCATCTTCTTCTCTCGATCACAACTGCTACACCAGACATCAAAAGCTTCCATACGTGATCGTAAAGAACCTTTCTTCCCTCTTGAAGCAAAAAGATTTATTGCTTGGGTTTGCATTTTTCCTTGATTTATTCAATCTTGCCTGATCAGCGAAAATTAAAAGTAGAGAATGGATGAATTCCAGATTGGTATTTTCCGATTTGCTGATACAAATTATCAACAAATCTTGACTTATGCTATCATCATAATTGGAGCACTTCTGATGATCACTTCTGTTCATTTTGCTGGCTTGCCCAATCGTGCATGGCCTGACTTCATGGTTGAATATGCATGTGCGGACGTGCCCTTGAAGAATGCTGAAGACAGACGTCAAGGTTAGTTACCTTTATTTGGTATCTGCTCGCTTCCTTTCCATTATTAATTTTGTTAAATGCTAAATAGATACTAGGTCATACAGGCATGGCTCATCTTCTCATGACGATTCTGATGGCTTGTCCACGTCCTCCACTTCAACAAGAAGAGTCTTGAGAAGGCGCTCCTTCTTTACAGCTTCTACTGCGTCGCCAATTGCGCGCCGTTCAGTGAGACTATTGCATGACCAAAACAGAAATGTGGTGGAATCGATTCGAATGACAATAGTCAATATGATGACAGAAGTATATGCTGGCATGACTTCACTTCTGTCGCAACACCATCAACATACTGTAGAAGCCGAAATGTTGAAGAACATTCAAGATCCTTCGTTCTCTATAAAATATCTGCTCCATCTTGAGCTTAGCAAGAGTTGTTATGATGATTTACTGGAAGATGAAAATGTTGCGAGAGAATTGGATGAAATTTTCCGCGACAAGGAAGTGGCTAAAGGCTTTCTCGCCTATATAGGCCGCAATAAAGTAGAGTATCTTAAGAAGCTCCTAAAGGATCGAAAGTAGCATAACGTAGTGAACTTGTTTATTTTTCGATCAGAGCTACTTGCTTTGGTGTGTGTGTTTGTGATTTCCATTAGTCGATAACATATCTCTCTTTCTGCTTCTTCTTCTCAAACCTTAAATGAATGTAACTAAATTGGCTTCATTTTAGTTCTAGCAAGAGTGTAAAAACTGCTCATGTAAAACGCCAATTCGCCACAGAAAACAGCCATTTCTTGAGTTAAAAGCCTGAATTGGTCTCCTCGCCGCCTTCACCTTCCTTTTCTTCACAAGCGCATCATCTCCTCATCACATCTCTTTATCCTTCCTTTGACCTGCGAGAGATTGTAAGGTACTGACTATCTTCCTGCCTGTTTTACCAACTGTTGGTGAATATTCATATTTTTATATCATTAATTATCTTTTGGATTTGGACAGAAAATGGAGATCAGTCCCAAAGTGCTCTTTTCTGTTCTGGGATTGGCCACCCTTTTGCGTTTCCTTTCGGTCTTTCTCTATGGTATCTATGCTCGTTTGATCCGTCCTGGAAAAAATCTCAAGAAGCGCTATGGTGAATGGGGTAAGATCTAACTAACTGAGCTTACACTAAATGGAATAACCCCTTTAATAAGCGATCGTGATGAATGTTCTTTGATAGCTCTTGTTACTGGTGCTACCGATGGTATTGGTAAAGCCATGGCTTTTGAATTTGCTAGAAAGGGTCTCAATGTTATTCTTATCTCTCGCTCTGAGGAGAAGTTGAAAGAGGTCCGTGAAGAACTTCTCAGCAAGTATCACACTGTAGATGTCAAGATCTTAGCTGTTGACTACAATAAGTTCGATGAGTCAGCTCGCAAGAGAGTTGAAGATCTCATTGCACCTTTGGATTTGGGTATCTTGGTTAACAATGTTGGAATTTCATATCCTTTCACCAAGTTCTTCCACGAGTTGGACGATGAGAGAGTCAAGCAGTTGATTACTTTGAACGTTGATTCTACTACTTGGATGACTCGTATTGTTTTGCCTGGTATGATTGAACGCAAGCGTGGCGCCATTGTTAACATTGGATCTGGTAAGCTAGTCCGTGTGAAAACAATGATCGATTATCGTCTCCTCACGGTTATGTGCTTGTATTTCTTTCATAGCTGCTGGTGTTTCCAACTCTCCTCTCCTTGCTCAATATGGTGCTGCTAAGAGCTATATCGCCATGTTCTCTCGTGCCCTGCATTATGAGCTCAGCCAGTACAACATCGATGTTCAGTGCCAAGTGCCCCTCTTCGTGGCAACCAAGTTGGCCAAGATCAAGAAAGCCTCTCTTACTGTTGCAACTCCTGAAGGGTATGCTCGTTCTGCTGTTCGTGCGATAGGTTACGAGACTGTTGTCTCCCCTTACTGGTCTCATGCACTGCAAATGTACTTCCTCCTCAATCTTCCCGAGTCCTGGGTGGCAGCTTTGACCAAGAGCATGCATCTTGATATCCGCAAGAAAGGCTTGAAGAAGGAAGCAGAGGCTGAGAAGAACAAATAGGACGAAGAAGAACTATCGCATTCTGAAATGGTGTAGTAACTATTGCAATCATTTTCTAAGGCGAGAGCTTTAATGGAAGATGTTATGATAATTAAATCATCCTCATTTTTTCCTTCCTCAATACATGAACATTATCACATTGTAGTTTGTAAGGGAAAGACTGCTGGCATTGGACCTTACAGTCTCGAATGTTGCTAGATATTATGTTGTTGCGTGGGGTCCCCCACCATCTCCCCTAAGTCCCTCTCCACACAATCCAATTCAACTATCATGAGTCATCGAAATTCAATCAAACACAAACTAAGTGCACTAAGAATGTTCTTTCAGAGTTCTCTCTTTGCTATCTTGCTTCTATCCTATAGAACTCTTCGTGTTGGAGCGATTGAGTTTGATTGGTTGGTAGCCAATACTTCACTTTGGTTAAGTGCAGCCACCTATTGTGATGTCAGTACATACCTTACACGCTCCTACCTGGGATACTCTGGAGGTTTTATTCCTTATTATGAGATTAATAACTTGGAAAGGGATGTTCAAGTAAGTGATCTAGCCGTGTTTTCTGTGAAGAAGAGCATTTATGTTGGTGTTTCTCTTTCAAAGGGATTTATAGGAGTGATGCCTGCACAAAACACAATTTATATTGCTTTCCGTGGTTCGACTTCAGTGATTGATTGGCTCAACAATTTAGATTTCAACCTTACTACTTATCCAATTTCGAGTTGCACAGGGTGTGAAGTAAATGAAGGGTTTCTTCTTTCTGAGCAATCTATAATCGCCTCCCTGGCACAAAATCTCACGGGACTTGTAGCTCTCTATTCAAATCCAAAGATTGTTGTGACTGGGCACTCTCTAGGAGGGGCTTTAGCAACACTAACCGTTGTTGATTTACTCATTGCAGGATTTACTAACATTGAACTGATGAATTTCGGTTCACCTAAAGTGGGCAATCTGGCATTTGCGGAATTTGCTTCTAACCTCATTGGAAACAGATATCGCGTAACGCGCTATCAAGATATTGTGCCTAATTTCCCTGATGACTCGCAGTACGTTCATATTTCCGGTGAGGCTAATGGTATTTGTGGTCTGATTAGGCTATGATGATAATAGTGATTTATTAGGGGAGTGGTATGAAGATGAAAATGGCAACATCAAACTATGCGAAGGCCTTGAAGATCCGACTTGTTCATCTCAATGGATGTTCTATAACACTCAGGCTCACCGCAAATACCTGGGTCTTGAGGTCAGCTGTGAGGCAGTCACAACACCTTCAACTCCCCGTGCACATCTATATCTTCGACGATGAAGCCAGTTTTGTATGAAAGCAATGCTTACATAAGGAACGTATGCTTATAGGAAGAACATTGATGATCGGTTCATTTACATGGATATATTTGAGACATGAACGTTAGGTTGGAAAGATGAAAAGTCATCATCATTCCGCGTTGTAATGAAGTGAACGGAGAGTTAATATAGAAAAGGGACGAACACATTTCGATTGCTGGTATAGGTGGGATATTCCTATAGAAAAACGTCAGTGGACAGCATAAAAGAGAAAATTATGTCAGCTAACTGACGAGCCTGAAAGTAGATAGTTGTCCTTACCTTTGGGAACGCACGCTCCAAAGCATCTTCTTCAATCTCGGCAGCTTTGTTCTGACTCACAAGGTTTCAATCAGATACAATTAACTACAAAACAGCTCTTGATACTTACCAAGATTGCAGCGAGTGCAAGAGTAGAGAAAACCTTGTAGATATGCCCTTGAACCATGGCAACACCGAATGCAGTCAATATGATTCCGCCATACATGGGGTGACGAACTACCCCGTAGACCCCAGAAGTTGTTATACGTTTAATTTGCTTGGGAGGTTGCAGAAACAGAGAACAATTCTCTTTGAGCTCCCAAATAGCATTGAGGGTCATCACAATCCCCGTGGCTATTAAAATAGAACCAACCAGAGGCAATATAATATTGATAAGAAAGACAATTCGAGGCATGAAGCTGACAAAAATCACGATCGTTAACAGAAAAGCAGGAATCAAAAGTTCTTCTCCTCTTGTTCCGAAGTCGCCAGTGTTGGCACTTTCCAAGGAAGCCTGGAAAGCACTTCGAAACCCTGGCAAGGTATCTCGAATTATTGCCTTTCGACGCTCGGCATCTAATAGAAAGGCCAAGAAAGAATCCAATAGCAAAGTCAAAGCTGCTGACGAGCTCTCAGCAGGTTGAGAAGACGATGAAGACGTGCTCGTGCTGGTTGCACTTGTATCGGATGGAGTTGGTGGTGGCAACTCCCGCTTAGATACATCCACAAAAGTAGTCCTACTTGCTTCATCATCATTTGCAATAGATGTGGCTCTACTGTCCGCTATCGATGGTGTGGTCATAGGAGGTTTTACTGACGATCGGTTCAATGAGAGTTGCAAGACGGTTTCTTCTGTGCTAATGTTGGCATATTGAATGTGCTGTTTTAAAGCCAACTTCCATTCACCTGCTTCTTCTGGACTCGCAGCTTGCATTAACATATTATTCTCTCCATTAAATGAGGTCAAATAGATTTGAGAGGCAGTCAGAGAAGTGCTTGACGTGATCTCGGTATTAACCAAGCTCAACTCTCCCTGTGAAACCACAGCATTCTCATAAGAAAAGGAATGTACAAGGAATTGAGATGACTTACCCTTAGTTCTTCACCAAAGGGATAATCCTTGAGGTCACGTACGTAGTATTGAATCTTGCCTGCCATGAGAACAAAAAAACGTTTCTTCCAATTCTTCACAATACCACTTCGACCTTGCTTTGTCATCCATCCTTTCTTAATAGGTGGTGCACGAACAGACTCAGCCATTTTTAGTAAGATAAAATAGGAATAAGAAAGAAGACAGGTGGCAAGAAGAAGGTAAGAGAACCAGGCATGCAAGGCAAGACAACGAGACAACGATCAATCCTCACGCACAGTCTTATTAAGTTAACAGCTAGAGCTGGGAAATCGCACACCCACGTCCAGTCGACTTCGCAGCTTGGATCTTGTCTATATACACATAAACTATATCTGTGTCTCATTGGGACCTTAAGATATGGTACTATATCTCGTGAAGAAACTTCAATAATGAAATGATGAATAGAAATGAATCAATAAGACGACAATAATAATTAACATGGTTAATTTCGAACCTAGACTGCAAACACATTATTTAATACAACACAGATCAATCAGACGGTATCACTGGTCATGATACTTGACTACTGCTACTAGACCTAACAGTCAATTGCCGAAGCGACAGTATGAAAGCATCCTCCACGGTGACGACGAAGAGTTAGTTGTTTTACGAACTCAGATATCATTAAATAAAGGAATGTAAAGAGATGCAGGGCATGGTGTAGTGAAGCTGTTGGACGTGGGGGTTGGACAATCAATCATTTCAAATTTTGCATTTAAAGAACTTTGAGCGCTATTCCAACTTACGCTCTGCGATTCTCTCTTTTCCTTCATACTGCTTGGCAAGGTGATGTTCCAACATGTTTGAATTTCCAAGAACACACCAATGGTATCACTCGTGGATTTTTCTTCCTCTCTCGTTTTCCTTATATTTTCAGGTCGTTTGTTCTTTGCTCCTGAATAAGATACTTGTGGATCGCACATAACATTAACTTGTTTGTTATAGATTGAAGCTACCTCACTTGTCGTCACCACAGACCCTGCCCACTGAGCCAGAGATGAGCTGTTAGCGGAAAGTATTGTATTTAATGCAACACCAGCAGAGAAGTACGCAACTTCTAAGTCTATTGCATCTTCAGCAAGTGGATAAAAAGAAGCAAAGCATGTGCCATGCTTTTGCCACTCATGATTCAACAGATAACATGTTCCACAGGTCAACCCATCGCACACAGAATCAGTACTTGGATCAAACCAGATAGAAGTCAATTCTTTATACACAGGCCATTGTTGAACAAGAGAGGGGATTAATGGGGAATAGGATGTCCCATCACTCTGCTTACAACAGATGCTCGTCCCATCATACACATTCGGCCACAAGCCATGAATAACTAGACGAGGAGTAGATGATAGTACACTATCACTACATAACGACCCTGCTAGGTGTGAAAGTGAAGGATCGTGACCTTTGGCAAATGCATTGCAAAACTGTGGCAACCAGATCTGATCCATTAGTAAATAGCTATAATCTACACTCTGGCCCAACTTTAGGCTTGTGTCTGGCATACTGCTTGTGGTTGCAGGGCATATGTCACAACATGTTGTTTGGCTGGTGATATCATCTGATGGCCAACCGGTTAGATTCGTCCAACCTGACACTGGGTCATAGGTTTGAAGAATATTCGTACAAGAAGGAGCTTCATAACAAGTCGAATCATCTGAATGATGATGTGGTGGATGAATTGGATTGTAATGTAAGACAACCACAATAACAATAGCACTAATGGCGGCAAAGGTCACGGCAAAACCAACAATTCGATTGAAATTCTGGGATGATAGGCGACGCCTTCGACTTGCCATTAGTCCATCTTGTTCACTATGTGCATCAACATCAGGTAGATTGAGATATTTTACTGAAGAGCTTTCTGTACTTGATAACCATTCTACCGATGCCATTCTCTTCTTTATTTTGCTGTTTTTTGGCTTTGCCGAACAAATTCTCGACCAATACAGCAGGACGGAACCGGGACCGAGCTGTTTTTGATAGTTTCATATGCACTTTTGTGAGTTGGTGAAAGCGTGTTTCGCAACTCCCCGTGTGCTTGAGCAAGGCAGGCACAGGCACAGGGATGGGCAGAAGAGAATTTCGATCTTCTTGTTGTCCTTTGTGAACGATGGTTGAAGATGATGAATGGAATACATGGCAAACATATGTTGCCTTAGGTGGTGCAGCAGCTGGTGCATTGATTTTTGGGAAATATTATAGTGATGAACTAAATCGTCAAAAAGAAAAAGATGATTTGATTGCTTCAGCTACAACGAAGCTGAAAGATAGTACCGTGATTATCACTGGATCAAACACTGGTGTGGGTAAGTCTTGTTATGAGATTTTATCTATGTTCACGTAGATTTCTCATCTTATCTCATCTTATCTCATCTCATCGCTCCCATTGTTGTGCTGTCTATAGGATATGCTGCTGCTAAACTCTTTGCACAAAGTGGTGCGAAAGTTGTTTTAGCATGTCGTAATTCTGCAAAAGGCTCTGTTGCAGCTGCCAAGATTCGTAATGAGACGAAGAATTCGCATGTAACATTTGATCATCTGGATCTTGGCGACTTGAAGAGTATTGAAAGCTTTGCTCAGCGTGTAGACAAATGCCATGTCCTGGTCAATAATGCTGGAGAAATTATCAAAGACAAAAAGTTAGTTTATGGTATCGAGTCAACCATGCTTTCTAATTATGTGGGACATTGGTATCTCACTAAATTATTGTTGCCAAAATTGGCACAAACTTCCATTCAGGATAAGAGAGAAGTGCGCATTGTTAATGTTTGTAGTCGTGGTGAGAAATACAGTGACATTGGACCAGATTATTTGGAAAATGGAAAAGAAGCGCTGGATCGTGCTTTTCAAGGTCCTAGCCCTTATCAACCCTTCTTAGCATACTCTAATTCCAAGTTCTTTAACCTTCTTTTCCACAAGGAATTGTCTCGCAAGCTCGTTGAAAGTCCTCTGTCTATTATCACTCTTAATGCTAATCAGAGCAATCAGAAGTTTAATTTGACTGCAACAGCTGTAACTCCTGGTTTTGCCAATACCAACATCTTCAAGTTTGCTCCATCCTTCATGACCAGCTTGACTGCCCCTTTACGTTATTTAACGTTGAAGACACCTGATGATGGTGGTAGTGAGCTTGTTTATGCAGCAATAGCTGAGAAAGGTCATGGTATCTACTATGGCGAAAAGAAGCCTACAGCTTCTTCTGATTATGCCACTAACAAAGAACTTAGTAACGATCTATGGAAGTTGACTGACAGCATTGTGCAAAAGATCGTGAAAGGCGAAAAATAATGATATCCTGGTGGTTTCTTCTGTTGTAGCTCATGTCTAGCTTAAGCTGTTCCTCTAAGGTTGTCCATCACACAATTATCATCCTCTCTTTGATTCTTCCTTCATTGTTCCACTCATACTACTAGTAATGTAATTAAAGAAACTTACCTTGTGTTTGTCTTTGTTTATCAGTTGTTCTTTCTACTGATAAGCTCGCTTTCACTAAATAGATAGAAAGTAGTCTATTGTTGATGCATTTGCTTGTCTTGACAGTTCGTTTTTCTAGCTATTCCAGCGCATCTTAGTATCAAATCATGATGGCATATCAAAAAGAAACATAAGATTATGTTTCTAGTAATCTTAGTAATTGGCAAAGGCTGTTAAATACAAGTAGTCTAGATTTTGTTTCAAGGTTTTTTATGATGGGACAATCATCACTCCGAAATCCGGAACTCCGAAATTCGAAATCCCGAACTCGAAAATCATCTCTCTCATCATCTTCAACCACTCTCATTACTCGTGCTGCGACACCCTTGAGATGAGACTTGAGAAACAATGAGTGTCTGGCAGTTGAATCGAGATATTCTCCACAGTATTTATTCAGAATGGTTAAGATGGGATCATCTGCCAAGATTAGACATAGCCTGTATAGAAAAAACAGATCGAGAAGAATGGTTATCTTCTTTGATTGATTTGAGGATGAGAGGGAGCTTAAAAGAGATGTCACGTAGTAGGTTAAAGAAATTCTATATGTGGTTAAACACACGTCAAGTATTCTGTGTAGAAGAATTTCCAGTGAGACTAGAGATCTTGCGGGATCTGATGGAAGAGTTGAATTGGAAATCCCACTGCCCAATTATTCGTTCTATTAAGATAGTGAGAGGAGAACTTCACCACGCCCCAGGTAGTTATAACTTGTCCCTATTGGAGTGGAACCTATCTGTCTTTATTAGACTTTGCCATGGTCTACAGGGAGTGGTAATTTCTTCCAATACACACAACAACATCAATGATAATAACAATACATCACCACCACAGTCAGAGTCGTCCATGGATGACATTGTCTTTCGAATTTTAGATCAAACTTTACAAGAGAATTCTCTTATTAAGATTGATCTGAAAAACTTCACTGGTGGTTATAATAAATATGGTGAGAAGATTGCCAACCTCCTGAGAAGACATGCCTCCAGCTTAGAAGAGCTCCATCTAAGTGTGGTAGGTGGAGTTGGTATGAATCTGAATCTCATTGAAAATCAGCTTCATCTGAAAACATTGGTCGTTTATCTATGGGAAGGAGGCTTGCATGCGAACGAAACCTGGTTTATTCCTTATCTGGCTTCAGGTGGTGGAAGGTTATTGGAGACCTTGCAGGTTAAATACTGTGCAAAGACGTCACTAAGTATTGATCATCTCTTGGTCTCTATAGCTGTAGCATGCCCGAAGTTGACGCGATTGATAATGCAGGATTTCGAACCCGGCGATGGAGAGAACCTACGTCACCTCTTCGAACTATGTCCACATCTTCAATATGTGACTTTTGATGGAATTATCAAAACAGATGAGAAGAGAAGATCTGTGTCTATAGAGGTGAGGGGTTCCAATGGAGAATGGGCAAAGGTTTTATGCCTTGCATTGAGGAGAAGTCAGTACATGCAGGCGACATTAGAACTGAACGATCGCTACCATCGAGTGGAGAATCTCAAGTTCATGTTAGAACCTTACCAACTTCGCTTAGACTCCGCTACTCGTGAGGTCTATATGATTGCCCTACTAGAGGATCTTCCCCATTTGAACAGCTTGAACTTGAGCTACAAAAGCACCCATACATACACTGATGCTACCTTAGCAGCAATCACAAAGCATCATGCGACAAGCTTGACAGCATTGAAAATAGCTGATTCGCCTCACAACTGCTTACGATTTCGGATTTCTGACAAGGTGTTGAGCGAGCTAATCCAGGCATGTCAGTTGTTGCAGATCCTTAATATTATTGGTTGTGGACTTAAGAGTTTTGTGGCTGTGTCTAATCATACCAGTCTGCGAGAAGTTGATTTGACTGCTGCACACAATGTTTTGATAGGGCAAGTAGATGCATTGCTGCTTGATGAAAACATAGAGTGGCCTCTCACTCTTGAGGAGGGGATTGTCTCCGCTTGTGGCAGCCACTTCTATTATAGCTACGACACAGAATCATGTGGCTGGGGCAGAGAGAAATACTAATTAGTGCTGTTATTGGGCAATAGCCGTTGCTACAAGGGGATCGATACGTGGCCTAGTGAAGCTGACCTTTGTATGACGTCTACTTTGCTATGTTGTGTATGAAAGATGTCTTGACTTGATGACCTCCATCTCCATAATGCTGGGCAGAGAGTGTCTGTGCTCAAAACTTTGCATGAGAAGGCGGATAGTTGGACTGTTGCTGATAAGATTAATAATAGCTACTATTGGTGCTGAATGAGGCTCTATTTCTTACATAATCTTGTGGAAAGGTGGATGGACTTGGGATCCTAAGAGTATTTGATCCCTCCACTAGACTACGTCTAGGTACAATCGTACGGAAGAGTGCATACACTAATAACCAATTTTAACGGGACAGCATTAACTTTGAAGGGAGGGAGGTAGTTAAGTTAAGAAGCTGCCCTCCCCTTCCCAATATTAACTTAAAAGGGAGATCGTTAAGTTAAGGAGTTTGTTGGTCTTGGTCACTGCAGTGGAGCAGAAAAGCAGCCAAGCAAGGCAACCAACAACAACAAGACAGAGAGGTTCTACAAGTAGTCTGTACCGTAGATCCTTTACCTCCTCTTCTTCTTTCCCTTTTAAGGTTTCTTCATGAGATTTAGCTTGTCATGTTTGAACAAGGATTATCATTCCTATTAAAGAAGATCTTAAGAGACTTTGTAGAAGATGGAGATAATCTAAATGATAAAGTCCAAGTGGGAGTTTGGTCAGGCTTGATTGTCTTAGAAGACTTAGTTCTCAAGAACTCAATCTTCAATCTCTTAGAAGCTCCTATTGTTCTAAACTATGGATATATTGGTCGTTTTGAGTTGCAAATTCCATGGAGTCGACTAGGTTATGAGCCTGTCACGGTCGTGTTAGACAAAGTCTATATCCTAGTCGAACCAAAGTATGAATGGAACCCTGGTGCAGCTGATAAACGAGAACAAGCTATGAAACAAACTAAACTAGCAGCTGCAGAACTGTTTGCTAATCAACGTATGCAGGAGCTTTCCAATGGCAATGGTAGCAGTGGAGGTAGTGGTGGAGGATATGCTGGATTAGCGAAGAATTGGTTCATGAGTGCTTTGCTAAGTAAGATAGTAGACAAGATCCAATTCACTGTTCGTGAGTTGCATGTTCGATATGAAGACAAACTTTCGTGTCCAAGTGAGTTTTGTGTGGGATTTTCGTTTGAATCATTGCATCTGCTTTCTCGTGAAGGAACAGGATCCTTTGATGGCGAACCATCACCAAGTAATCATCAACAAACCTCTATAATGGATACGGAACGAAATTATGAGCAAGAGCTTAAGATAGAAGGTGTTGATGCTTGGCATAAATTGGCTGAATTGAACCACTTGGCTGTCTATTGGAATCCATTACATGATAAAGGATTGGATGTGTGCTCTTGCTCGTTCATTGGTAGATCTACGCGAGAAATTCAAACATTAATGTCTCGTACAGTAGTTACGCGAGTGTTTAAATCCTATGAGAGACCCCGACATCATTACATTCTCAATCCTGTTGATATCAAGTCTTATATAGATGCCACGGTGAATGTGTCGACTGGTTCTGCAAAGGTTTGTTCTCGTTGTATGTGTTTGTAATACTTGGTATTCTTGTAACTTCTGTCTGTTTCCTTGTAGGCAAGAGTGAAAGTGTTAATATCCGACATCTCCATCTGTCTTGAGGACCAACAACTTCGGGAAATCATCTCGATGGCCATCAATATGACCAACTTTTCAAAGCTTGAGAGATTTAGTGAGTATAGACCTATCTGTGCTGTTTTAGAAGATCCTAAAGCATGGTGGAGGTATGCTGTTTTCTGATGGCTATGATTGTTTTTACATGGATTGTTATCATTTGTTGCATGATTGTTATGGAAATAGGTATGCCATCAATGCTGTTTTGATTGAGCTTCGTTTAGAGAAGAAGCGAGAATTTAGTTTAAAGCGATTTATGAAGCGCGCGCGTGATAAAGCAGTTTACGTAGAACTTTGGCGAAGTCGTTTAGTTAGCCCGGCTTCTGCTGTCAATCAACTTGGGCAGGTTAATGATAGTCTACCTCTGCTAGATCGGGAGAACAACCTACTTTATCAACAACTTTTGATAATTGGACGTAAACGGTTAACAACAGAGCAACGCAAGAGAAGAGCTTCCAAGACGGATTTGACTGTTGCTTCGAGTGCAAAGTTAGCAGATTCTGCGTTGATAACAAGTGGCTCAGAAATCGATCTGAACGCTGTAGTTCCTTTAGATACAGAGAGAATCCAGCTCTTACAGCAACTAGAATATGATCTCTCGTTTGAAGATATTCTATTCTTCCGCTCGTTGGCAGATCTTCATGCACCCGTTGATTACAAACCGACATCTTGGACTGGAAATATTATGGGGTGGATAACAGGGAAGCCTGCTTCAAATGGAGATGAAGATCGTGGCAAATTGATGGATGCTTTGAAATATGATCCTGATCATTTGTTTCGTGGAGGAGCAGCTAAAGTCGATCTCAATGAGGTCATGTCGATTATCGATGTCCACCTTAAGGAAGGGTCGGTGGTGTTGTCATTGTCTGCACCAGAAACATCGAACACGTTCCAAGCAGCTATTCCTTTCTTACAGTTTAAAATGGAGAAGCTATCTTTGAAGACTATTACTATGGGCGATGGGAGTCATATTAAAGTCTATTGTGCCTTGCAGGATTTTGAAGGATTTGAATTACATCCTGCAAATCCTCGAAGCCGAAGATTGGCATCTCCTTCCTCACAAATGGAATTACAACAGCATCGCTTCATCTTTAGAAGAACATTGAAAGTGGAGAAGTCATCTACAGGCGGATCAGAGTCTAACTTCTCAATGTCTGAGGAGCGCAGTACTCATTCACAAAGTTCTCGTCTTCGTGCTAGTAACATTTCAATTGCTCCTTTGTTCTCCTGTGTTATCGAAACATTTCCTGCGGGCAATGAAATTGAGATGTTGGTGAAGCTGAATGTGGAAGAATTAGAGATGTGGCTGTCTCCATCTGCACGATGGATTGATAGCATTGCCATCTTCTCCTCTTGGCCGGAAGATGTGAAATATTGGAGTGAAATGGAGATGAAAGCAATGAATCAGATGGATGATTTGAAATCTCGTGTCAATGCTAAGTTGGATTATATGATGAATAATCATTCCAATATCGTCATAGAAGGAAAAGTGCAAGCTCCTATCCTTGTCATTCATGATCATCAACCGGATGTTAATTGCAAAGCTAGTTTGTTAGTTGTTGATTTGGGATTATTAACATTGAGTACTCAGAAATTGGCAAAAGCTCAACGCACGAAAGAATTGGAAGTACTAAATCAAGTGTCTGCCATGATGAATAGCAAGGCAGAAAGAAGTAATAGTAGTCTCTCTTCCAACAAGAAAGCAGGTCCTTCAGTTAAAGATTGGGAAATCCTACGATCGGAAAGTAAGTCCAATAAAGATCATTTTCCTCAAGATTTGGAGCTTTTGTTCGATGGAGTCAAGATGGAAGACAATCAAAGTGTCATGGAGAATCCCTTGGATAATACACAACATCGTCGCTCTAGTATTTTCCATAAATATGGAGAACATCCTGGGCAGGATAACCTTCCTGGTGCTATGGAATTCGACTCACAAGAAGAGGAATTATTTGATATTTTCATCTCCAAGATCTCTCATATTGAGGTCTACTTTGTCGAAGCAATTGTTAATACCTCTCTGGATGGGAAATGGAATGTTCAATATGAAATTGACAAGACTGTTATGGTGGAACGTTTTGAAATTAATGTTGAGATTCAAGTTTCTGCTTTACCATGGGATATTACACTTCCTCCGCTAAAACTCTTTGTTGATATCCCAGAAATCAATATTGAGCTATCAGATGCAAAGATTTTACGTGTAATACAATTTGTTGCACAGATGATGAAACAAACAGAAGCCTTGTCTTCTAAGAATCAGCGTCCATTGCCGAAAAGCAAGCAAAAGACGAGTAAAGTGGTTTCGACTAAACCTGAGCCAACAAAGAAGCTTGTTTCATTGCCTGCAGGAAGCAAGCCTCCACTTTCTTCACCCGCAACTATTACTCCTAACTTCAACCGAAAGAGAAAGTACCGTAGGAGTCGTGGTCGCAGTGTGGGAGATACTTCCACGGTATTCTCTGATGCAAAGTCTGTGCTGTCAGCTCATACTGCTCGTTCCATCTCCAATACACGTATAAATGAGAATGGGTTGGGTTGGGCGAAAGATCTGTCCGCTTCTAATTATCAGGATGCTTTAGATACCCCATTTGACAATGATAGCGATGATGGGAGTTTTTTCTCGGTTGTTGAAGCGTTCGATGATCATGAAGATGATGAAGATGGACAAAACAAAAGTCTAAGTTTAGAAGAGCTCAAGTTTGTGATTGCACAGCGAGAAGCTATGCATACCAATCTATTGACAGATTTGCGTCTGAGTGAACTGGATCCCAGTCGAACTGCTCAACGTGAGAGTTTAAAGCGAGAACTTACTGCGTATGAGATGGAGCTGCATCAGTTGAAAGTTTCTTATGTAGAGCTGCTGATGAATAGCAAAGATCAAAACACCTTTGATTATGAATCCAAGACCACATCTACATTTGATCATGACGCCTTTGATGAACATGTCCACAACATGTTGGAGCCCGATTTTGTCAATGCTCACAATAATCATAATACTGCTCGCAAACGAGATATGATCCAAGCAAGTGTTTTCAGATTATCTGCTGCTGCAAAGCCTGTTGAAACAGATTTAAGCAAAGGTCCGAATAAAGAACTGTTCTACATGAGAGTTAACATTGCGCAAATCAATGTTGACTTATTGTGTGGTGTGGATGCCACTGATGACTCCTCTTCAATTCAAAGCCCAAGTGCAGCTTTCTTGAGACATAATTGTCCCGCATTTGAATCCAGATTAGGATTAACAAACTTTGGGATTAAATTGCGCCATCGGTCAAAAGATACGAAATTGAGCACACGTATTCGGGATGTCATTTTCTCAGAACAGTTGGCTCCTGGCCCTAAGATGACCATTGATATTCATCGACCACTTACACAGGGTGGTGTGCCACTAATTACTTCAGATCCATCTTACTTTTCCACTTTAGGACTTCCAGTGAACTCAAGATCTGCCTATTCTTCATCTCAAAGCTATTCTGACCTTTTGACCATGCGATACGAGATATCATATGGTAGCAATGAAGGTGGCGAAGAATCCCTTTCAAAACATTGCTTGAATCTCACTTTGGGTTATCTAGCATTGAATTTCGACCAACAGCGGATCGCGCCTCTAATTCTGTGGTCTCAAGATTTGTCCAAATTGTTGCAAGCCACTATTGGTACCTCGAAGGCAACTGAGCCACCAAAAGACAAACAGAACACTGCCATGTCTAGTGAAGGTAGTAGTGATGAAGAGATATCTGACATATCTGTTCCGGTTGTCAATGTGGATTTCCGTATGGACACGTTATCCTTGAGTTGGCTGAATGGTCCTCAACCCCTTGTCAATGCCACGTTTACAGCGATGCGCAATGTGATTCAAACAAATGAACATGAAATTAATGTGGCATGCCGTATCGTTGACTTCTCTATTTTTGATCTCTCATCAACGATCACATCCAAGCCATTCCACCCAGTTCGTGAAAGTGGGTTTCGTCTGGGATCCAATAACATGATTTTTGGTCGAAATGCGCTCTCAGAAACACCATTCCTAGAGATTCTGAGCAGGATTGAACGACAATGCTGCAGGTCAGATGATGAAACGTTTCGATGGATGACAAATGGGAATGTTAAAGTAGCACCTCTTGGCTTGGACATACATGCTGCTTTCCTTGCAGCGGTGAGCAATGAAATTTCTAATGGCCCGCTTTTGCCTTTGCTGTCTGATGTCATGGAAGGCGAGGGTAGTGCAGTTCAAGCAGGCAACAATAATCCTAATGCACCTTCTCTAAACATGTTACTGAAGAGCAGTTTAGGAGAGAGTTGTGGCAATATTGAGGTTGAAGTCGATGGATTGTTTTTTAAGCTGCGCTTAGATGATGATCGTTTGCAACATAGTCATGATATGTCTTTGATTGTCCCACAAGTATGTTCTTACGTAAACTGGGGTGAAGATGATGTATATGGCGATATTGCTCTTTCCGCCCAGTTATCAAACATTGAAGCTAGAGCTTGTGGGCAGCTGATCGTTGATCCTTTTGAGATCAGTATGTTTGCCTTTATTGCTGGAAAGGATAGAAGTCGGTCCGTGTCACCAGCACAAGTTTACGCACTCAGAACTGCTTTCCCGCCTGACACTCTTCCCACATTACGAGGAGAAGAGGTGCAATTGGCCATAGCTGTTAGTCCTATTCGTCTTCATGTTAATAAACTCGTCGTTTCAGCTGCACAAGCTTTAGCAAATGCTGGAAATTATTGGGCGAAAATCATTAGCCAAATTTGGAAAGTGAATTCAAACGAGCATATTGATCCTTTGCATTTGCTTGCGGTGACCCCTTTGAATGATAACGTCACGTTGCCTTCTTTATGGTTCAAATTATCGTGCAATATTAAACTCTACGAAGTGGCAGCAATATTAGAAGAAATTGATGATCTTGAATGGCCCGGTACAGTTCATGAAGATGCTGGGATATTTGAAGATGAGTTTAATCTTGGGAATAAAGCAACACGATTTGTAGCTGCTCTACAGAATATTTCTTCAACGACAATATTACCGAACGGAAAGGCCGCTCAAATCTCACCTCACTCTGTGGCGGAAGTATCATTCAAAATTGGACGCTTTAGTTTGGATGATATTGCAACTTTTCAAGTCTCGCGAACTATATTGAGTGTAGGAGATGAAGGAAATGCTCAAACTCCTTTGCCAAGTCCGGCTAGAAGCGGGTTAAGACCAGTCTTAGGGTCTAGTTTCGTTTCTGGACAGTTTGATTGTTTCGAAGATGGTCAATATTGTCTCAATACTGCATTTAATCAAGTTTATTTGGTACTTTTGGCTGATAGTCTGATCAACTTATATGCAATGGTTGAAAGTCTTTCTCAGAGTGCGATCTCTCCGACATCTTCGGAGCGTCCACTTGCATCTTCCCAATTACCTGGTGGATCATCTACAAAGGTCTCAAATTTGGACGATAAGTATGCTCATCCTTCATCAATACCATTGTCACCAGTTTCTTTCGAGGAGACCGCTCCTGTCATTGTCAAGGAAACAGAAAAGCGTCTGCCTCATCAAATCATCTCTTTTGATGCCATGTGGATGGAAGCAGTCAGTGGCTTGACAGTCGTTGTGGATGTTGTTGGGATAGAAGTTATTATTCCTACTTGCGGAGAAAGTTCTTCAGCTCATTTATCACTTCGCACTCAACTCAAATCCTCTCTTGTCTATCGTCGTCCTTCACGGAAAGTGATTCGCGAGGCATTGGAGGATATTTCAAGAGCCAATATTGATATTCTGACTTGCAAAACAGAAGTTCCGTACTTGCATATCCATTATACGGAGCCATCGGTAATGTCCCAAGGTATGTCTTATGCTTCAAGTTCTGAAACTTTCCGTGTGGACAGCTTGCTATCATTGGATAGTGCAGCAGCATACTTCCCAACTTCTCCCTTACACACACCTGGGCCACCTTCTGAACGTAGAAGAAAGTCCTTGAACAGTCAATCTGGAGGAAATAAATTGAAAAGACTAGTAGATGTGGATGCAACAATCCAATTCGCTACTTATTTCCAATGCAAACCGAATGAAGTTTCAACATCTGGCCTGTCAATGAAATATACTGATTTTTGGCGAGTGAAAGGATCTTCTGTTGATGTCATTCTACAAACAAAATTAGGTGTAGAAGTAACCCACTGCCAATTGAATGCATACCTTGACTATAGACCCTTGGTTAACCTGAATACGTTCTTCGTGGAGCCATTATCTAACATGATACAACAATCATCTCATAAAGCGGATAGTTCCACACCGGCAGATAATATTCCTCAAGAAGAAGAAACTGACACAAAGAGTTCCCAAGAGCAAGACTATTCAGTTGCTACTTCTTTGCCCATGTTCTTAGCGATTGCAGACAGCATGGCAGATGTGAATCTCTCGGTGAAAATCCAAGAAGCTTTCGTGCTTGTCATAAATGATGCCTTACCGCAGGCATTAACAGTTTTTCGAATGACTGCATTAGACACTGTGATTACAGCTACTGTTCCATATCCGACACGTCCTTTGCATTGGATTATTTTGGAAAGAAATCACCCACAAGCTAGATCTTCTTCCGATTTGCAGTTATTGGCATCCAAGTTATCGCCTATTGCTGAGACATCTTTGGTTTCTAAAAGTGAAAGTGGGAGAACTCCTTTATTAGCTGCTGCGCATGTTGTGAAGAGAATGTTTACCTCTTCCACATCTTCCAGTGTGCTCAAAGATGGTGTGAAGCCTCAGTCCTCTAGCTCAAAGAGTGCTACCTGCTTTGTTGTTGTGAATGTTACAACTGCTGCTTCTATCGAATATTTCAATCGAAAGCTTCTTGCTATGGAGCCACTTGTTGAACCTTTAGAAGCTCGTCTTACTTTCCAAATTACGAGATCAGCACGTGATGATCATGGTATTGCTCTATTTCTGTTCAATGCTGATGAAAAACATATTTATCGTGAAGGAATGCATGGTTTGATTGGTCTCGCATTAACATCATACCCAGTCTTCGCATCTATCCCAGCATCAACGGTCATCATTGACACTCCTCCACCTCAAGTTACCATCAAGCTTGATCATATTAATGTGAACGTTACCATGGGACTATTAGAGAATGTCTTTTCGGTTGTCAAAGCAGTTGATGCAATTGGTAAAATGGGATGTGATGATGGATCTAATAACAATCATAGTTCCTCTAATTTGGTTATTCGCAATGATTCGGGTATGCCTATTCGATACTGGAGTCAGAAATCATCCCCTTCAATCATCTTGACGAGCTGTGAGGAACCTCTTGAGCTAGACGATGTTGACAACAAACAATCTGCAGCACGCAATCTATCAGGACAGCAAACTGGTTCCATGGTTAGGAGCATTAGTCTTGCCGTTCAGAAGTCAGATGGTAATTTTGGTATGACTCATAAGGATATCAGTCTAGAAGGTGTGGGTTATCGCATCATATCATCTCTCGATGATGTTGATAGTAGTAACTCCAGCTCTAGTGCATTTGATGAGAAAAAGCCGAGCAAAAGGAAGACACAAAAGGGATTAGTTAAGAATCAACCCACTGTTATCCCTCCATTGGTACTAGAATTAACCTCTCGAAATGGAAGCAAGCTTTTGGTTATTCGCTCTACCATGAGAATCTTTAATTCAACCAACACAGCGTTCCATGTACGACTTGTAGAGAGTAAGACACGTTCTGCTCAATCCATTCTATGGGAATGTTACATGCCGCCAGGTCGAGGCTCCTTTATTCCTGCTGAGCTATGCAGTCTTACTGGTGCGTATTTCATGATCAGTGCTAGACCTCGTAAAGGTGAAGATAGTGTGGAGAAAGTTGGATCTTCATATTTCCCTATTCCTGTTGTACCTGGCTTAGCTGTGTCATCCACTTCAACGTCAACACAAAGTGTAGGGGAGAAGAAAGAAGTGGAAGATATTGATATGAATGAGAATGTTACTTCATCACGTCTCAATGAGATAACTTGGAGAAAGAAGATTCTTGATGAGAATAATGTCAATAAGCTGACCTATTCTCATTGGATTAACTTCAAACAACAGCAATCACCATCTTCATCATCTAATACCTTCTCTCATGGTTATCATGATTCCTCTTATCTCTATGAAAAACTCTCACAGACTACTACTACTAGTCTGTGTTGTAATATTGCAGTAGAATCTTATGGTATGTCAGTGAGAAAGAATGTCCCTACACCTTGTATGATTCGTAATATCAAGATTATGGCTCCTATTCAATTGATTAATCTATTAGCTAATGATATACTCATTACATTATTACCTGATATGGAATCATTTGGTTTTACAAATGATCTTGATAAGTTATTTGAATTTGATTCTGATTTACAAGATACTATACCTCAATACTATATCAGACCTGGTGAAAGTAAAGAATGTTTACTTTATCATACTCGTGAATCATTTCATCTCTCGATCAAATACTCACATGGTACTTCTTCTTCTAGTGCTAAAGTTGGATGGAGTAAGATGTTGAAAATCTCAGGTTGTTCTGAGGAAGCATCTCAAAACAATATCACCTATTATCTTGATATTCCATTCAAGAATGAATCCATTTTAACACTTTGTATTGATATGGTAGATAAAGGTGGTTGTCGTACGTTAAGTGTCTATACGCCCTATTGGATTATTTCAACTTCTTTCCTACCTTTACAATTCCAACATGATACTAAACAAAACAATCAAGAAGATTCTCATCTTAATGGTGTAGATGGTTTAGCAGCAGATCAGTTTTATGAAGAAACACCAAATGCTACAATGAATATGAGGAATAAGAAGGCTAATATGGTTACTAGTTTACCACGTGGTATTGGTCGTGCAAGAGGATCAAATGGTATTCTATTAGGTCCTGAAGCACCTATCAAAGGTCTGTCTAATATCTTGTATTCTAATAGTATGCTTTATCATCGTTCAACTATTAGTGTATTCAATAGTCCTATGAGAAAGACTGTCAACACTACTACTACAACAAGTCGTGGTAGTGTCAGTAGTACTGGTAATGGTGGTGGGTTGTTGACAACATCTACATTGAATTATCAGATGAGTAAACCTGTCAGTAATGATCACATCATATCATTAGATGGCAGTAAGTCAGATCAGGCAGGTAGTGGTTCCATGCGAAGTAGACCATCTAAAGTGGGTGGCATTGGACTTACAGACTCCAATAGAGATACATCTACTTGGTATTCTTTAGTACATTGTGGGTATTCTAATCAAGAGAAAAGAACTGCACGAATTCGTTTTCGTCATCGTACAACTCAATGGAGTAAAGTTATTTCCATTGATGCATTAGGTGTTGTCAACGTTTCTTTAGAATCAGTTGGTAAAGGCAGTTGTTCTGTGGATGATTCAAATGGTAGTAATACTATCAATTCACCTTTTTATAAAGAAGGGAAGAAGTTATTTTCTTTTGGTATTAGTATTCAAACATTAGATGTACCTTATCATCGAACACAAGCTGTTGTCATAGTTGATCAATTTACAATGATTAATAAGATTGGTCAAAGTATACAAGTTAAACAATATAAACAAGATAATATCTTTACATTACATGGTAATGATAATAATGAAGAAGTTCCATTATGGTGGCGTCCAGGAGATCAATTATTACAAATTCGTCTAACACGTTATGGATGGATGGATTGGTCAGGAAAGTTTTCAATTTCATCAGATGGTGAATATCCAATTCGTTTACGTAATAATTATGATAATACTGTCTTCTTTATTATGATCTTTGTTGCTAAATCTGGACCAAAAGTTACTGTTACTTTCAAATGTGGTGATCAAATTTCACCTTATCGTTTTGAAAATCATACCGTTGAGACATTCCGTATACAACAACATGGACAAAAACAATATAGTAATTTATTACCTTATCATTCTTGTGTCTATGCATGGGATGAACCATTAGCACCACAACGTTTTACTATTTCAGCATTAAAAAATGCTTTCCAAACAGAAGATGATTGGCGTGAGATTGGTACATTTTCATTTGAACGATTAGAATATCTTCCATCTCCTAAAACAAACTATAATCATTTAGTAATGCGTATTATTGCACATGGTCCAACACGTGTTTGTCAAATTTTTGATTCTCGTCTTGGTGGTAGTCAACAATATCATTTTCGAGAGAACAAGAAGATTAACAACAACACTAGCAGTAGCAGCAGTAACAATAGCAATGCTATATGGATGACACCACAACCAAAACTATTTTCAATCTTAATAGATATTGATCGTTTAGGTATCTCTCTTGTTGATCAAACACCTGAAGAATTGATTTATATTGCCTTTCGTAAGATTGTGGTTAATCATTCTATGGATAGAAATGAATCTACTACATCTTTAACAATCAATCGTTTACAGATTGATAATCAATTATGGGCAACACCTTATCCATCTATTCTACATCCATTACTTCCATTACAATCACCTACTGTTATTAAGAACAAAGAACCACCACCTTTTATTAAATTAGATATTCGACAAAGTTTTGAATATCCTGGTGAAGTTATTGTCTTACCAGAATTTGCTTTTCATATTGAAAGGTTTGATATTAACTTAGAAGGTACAATTATCTCTAAACTAGCAACAATGGTATTCAATTGTATGGAGTTAATGGATGAAGCTGCTTTGGCTATACCAGGACAAAGTGCACACAAATATCGTTTCCGTACTAATGAATCATCATCATCATCAACAGCAATAGATGGGAATCATTCTAGCAGTACTACTACTATGCTATTATCATCGTATGACTTTGCTGATGCATTATCAACATCACCTTTTATGATAGGAATGATAATAAATCATCAATCATCTTTAAATATCAAATCATCTATCCAACATATTCATGATTTATTAGATCAAATCTATCATCATCATCATTATCATCATCGTTCTACTATGACAGAAGATGGTCCTCATCTAGATGAATATGGATTACTATTAGGTAATGGTGGTGAAGAGAGATGGTCAAGACGGACTCTAACAGGCAATACTTTAGCAACCTATTATATCCAATCTTTACTTAAACATTATCGTAGTAATGATCCAGCATTTAATTCATCATCTGGTGCAAAAATCTATTTCCAACGATTTTCCATCTCTGAAATACGATTTAATGTTTCATTTAATCCTGTAGTAAATGAAGTATCAGGATGGACTTCTGGTTTAATGAATAGATTACTCATTGCTATTGGTAGTCCTGTAGTCAAGATTGATAATTGTTCATTATCTTTCCCACCAGTTGTAGTAGAACATGTTTTTGCTAGTGGGAAAGGTTTTGCTGATGTGATTTATGCACAATATAGTTATCAAGCAATTAAACAAGCTTTATTAATTCTATTTTCATTAGAATTAATAGGTAATCCTATACAATTAATACAGACATTAAGTGAAGGAATATGGGATTTTATGTATCTTCCATTAGAAGGATTATCTTCTTCTCCAAAGGACTTTCTATATGGTTTATTACGTGGTACATCTTCATTAGGAAGAAAAGTGATAGCCTCCGTTTGTTCTTCTTTAGGACATTGTTTAAGTTCTGTACAAGTTGGTCTGATTGCTGTAGGAGCAGTTGATAGTTATCCTGTCTTAGAAAAAGCTGACACTTCATCATCTTCTTCATCCTCATCATCCTCATCAACTAGTATATCTGATTCTGTTGGAGAACAAGACCATTCAACAGCCGCAGCAGCAGCAGCAACAGCAGCATTGATTACAGTACGAGAACGATCAAGAAGACCTAGTAATACTCTTGAAGCAATGAATATGGCCATAACAGGTCTAATCAGTGATCCTATTGCAGGTTATAATGCTGATGGATGGCGTGGTTTATTACTTGGATCTATTAAAGGTAGTATGGGATTATTTACAAGACCTTTGTATGGTTTCTTAGGTGTAGGATCGTTGACATTAGAACAAGTCTCCTTCCTTCTTCTACCAAGATATCATGCTATACAGAAATTAAGATTAACACGTGCACGTCCACCACGATATCTACTAAATCCAAATCAACCATTACAAATCTATAGTGGAGATGAAAATGCAGGATTAGAATTACTTTCTCGTCTTGGACAAGAATCATATCGTCTTGAACAATGTCTATGGCATACTTCTTTAGATAATCAAAATAAGTTATTAATGACAAATATGCGGATTATGATCTTAGAAGATAACTTTGAATCTGTTGTTGTTGTCTGGCAATGTCCAACACGAAGTATCCTCTCTATTGATATTGATTATTCTAATTCTAAAGAAGTAGAAGGAAGTGCAATGGTTGAGAGTGAACAGAATATGGAAGCATTATTCCGTATGTTGAATGTTCATCCACGTAATAGAGGAAATGGTGGTAATAGCATTACTCGCAGTCGTGGTGGTGATGGTGGATTTGCTGGTGTAACCTCATCATCCTCAACAACAACATCATCATCCTCGTCATCATCATCATCTGCTGCTGTCTTGTTTGGAGGATTTAAAAGCAAACTTATCGGACAACCTGAATTGATTATCTATCATCAATCACAATCAGATGGCTCTCAAAGGTAAGTAGTCTATCTCTTCTCTTCTCTTTCATCACCTATTTGAATAGGTTTGGACTCATTTGGTTTGATTCATTCTGTAGGGACAGAGGAAGGATGAGGAAAGACTTAGGATTGTTACTAGGTCATCGACGTATTCTATTTAATTGTCATGAACAACTATTACAATTGTTGTACAAGTTGTTACGCAATTATCCATCTTTAGCCTCAGCTGATATTCTTAGCTATCTACAAGCTGTTGGAGTGGATCCAAATATTGCCATGAGTATTACAGGATCTTCTTCAATGAGTGCTTTGAAGAATCCACGCTCAGGTGTGAGTTTGTTTGATCGTACGCCATTGAGAAGTCCCATGGGATTGGATAACTTCCATCAAGCAACTGCTTCTTATCCTTCTTATTCAGGGTCACGAGATGGAGAAGAGAGTAGTTTGAACGAAACACAAGGAGGACATAGTCGATCAAGTAGCTTTGCAGCTGTTAGTGACACTTCAAGTCATTTGGGAGAAGTCTAGTGCAGCTACAGCTGTTGTTTGACTCTTCATGATGTAATGTAGACGTTGATGAGATAAGAATGACTCTAATCATAACAACTACATTGAAGTCTATGGATGTTCAATAATCAACTACTTGTATCATAACGTTAGGTTATCAGATGGACAAGAAGCAAGAGAGGTAGTTAGTAGTTAGTTAGCTAGTTACATGATCTTCATTGAATCCAGCCAAAGGAGAAGAACTTGGATACTAACTGGTTAGGCCATTTCTTATCAATATCCTATACTATCGATAGTAGAAAATACTGTCGGCACCAGCAAGGAAGCATTTCATTGAGAATATAATTTGCCATTAATTTTGTTTTCCCTGATCGGTTGTCACCAATCAATGAAACAGATTCGAAGGAATTGATCTCTTAAAATCAGCTTCTTGATAGGTTGTTGTTTATCAATCAATTACCACATGCATTACTCCTCGCTAGGCATGAGTGTAATGTATACTCTACTTTCGACAGCTCACATTTTGTAAGTCACCAACGAAGAGTTGAGAAACTTGTTGGTCGCTCGTTGGTGATATTTCACCGCATAGACCCTTGACCAATCACACCCACCGCAAGCTGAGCTAGGCCATGTATATAAGATACACTTGGTGGTGAGAATGAAGTTCGATTTGTTCGGTCATGGTTTTGGCCTCGTTCAGAAGCTCTTTCCACCCACGAATAGTTCAGTGTAGCATTGTATCGGATCGACAGAGATTCCCATTACGATCAGTACTTCCTATCATCTTTCTTTTCTTTTGTTGTGAACTTGTGACCAGATTACTCGTGGTAGACTGGACCATCTCTCAACTCTTGTATGGCTTCAAACAACTCTACCACCAACAGCGCAGGAATCAACCTCTACCATGATTGTCAAAAGCTAAATTGTTCATTTCATGCTTCGAAATCCAACTGATCTGGAGAACTACTCAAATTTCGACCTTGTTCAACATCATCGTCAAATTTGGCATGGAAGTATCACTATTTGAGCGGGAAAGTTCAACCTGGTTTTCGGTTTTCGTTTGTTCGAATTTTTTGCTAACGGACTCCATTGCGACACAGCAAGAGAGAAGCCCCAAGCCTCCCCACCATAGAAAGGTCACGTACTCATTCACACCAAGTCACAGTGACGTTGCTCAACGCAGGGCAAGAGAAGGAGAGAAAGACCTCAACAAGGCTTCGGGGGCGGAGGGGGGAGAACAAAGTCAACATCAACTCTCTCCCACCCACCCACTGCCTCTGTCATTTGGTCTCTACGCCTTGTCATCACAATCGAATCAACCTTGAAGTACTGGGAACTTCTTCATCATGTCTACCTCTTCTATCATTCGTTGTTAAATAAATACTGCTGTTATTAAAAAAGGAAATATTATTCATTATTGTTCATTCTGATTATTATGTTATAGAAGAAGATTTATAGAAGAAGAAAAAGACTCAAACAATGTGGAAAGCTCCTTTCCTCTTTAATGTGGCGATTTTGTTCGTGGAACTCCCTCTTGCATGCTATCTTTGTTACCTTGTCATGGATGCTCATAGTAATCCCATTACTTTCATTCGTGGTGCTTTCTATCTTGTTCAGATTTTGCTCAAAGCCATTGCAAGCATAGTCTTATCCCTGCAATGCTATTATTGCTACTATTCGAAATACTATCAACAGCAACAGGTCGTCCAGGTTGAGCAAAATCAATCTGGCCTTGACCTCAAACAGAAATGGAAGTCTGTTACCTATGCATCTATCTCATCTTTCGCTATTCTCTATTATGTTGGAGTGTTGTTGAATTTGTTCCAAGTTTGCTTTTTGTGTGACTCCTCCTTCTCTGACAGTTATGTCGTCCTTTATCATGATGCTTTGTCATTTTCGATAGCATATACCATACTCTATCCTGTTCTTTTCACTGTCATCTTTAATGAGAGCTATCCTGAAAACACACCTTTCATCTGGCTCTTGTGGATTCTCTGTGTTGCTGCTGTGACCTGTGTATTGATTTATAAGAGGTCTTTGAGTATGACCTTAGTCAATGTATACTTCTTGCTGGTTTGCCTCTTGAGCTTTTATGGGGTGCATCGTATGAAAGCGATAAAGACCAATCCCATTCAACAGGAGGAAAGAGAAGAGGAGGAGAAGAAAGATGATGAGGAGAAATCGACCTTAGCTGCTCGTAACTCCCAAGAACTGCTTGACAATATGAAGAACATGATGGGCAATGTGGCCCATGACCTCAAGACGGTAAGTCTTTCTCTTTGCTTCTCGTCTGGCACTGGTTGTCTCAATCTCGCCTCTGCCTGTCATCCCGCAGCCCTTAGCCTCCTTCATGACTGGGCTCGAAACTCTCCAGAAAATGCTTCTCGAATGCAAAGTCAAGCTAGATCGTGACGAGGAAAAACATCTTGTGCTATCTTCGTCGACCTTTGATGATAGTTCGAGTTCCAATGTTTCTTCTGTGAAAATGCTCCTCAGCGATTGCTTGGAGTGTTTATCGAGTATGTCAGACACGAATGCCTTTATGCTAATGAATATCCATCGTTGTATTGACTACGTCAAGGCGAGCAAAGACTTGAAATTAACACCAAAGTATGAGACGGTTTATTTACTGGAGGCCATATCTCTGCCTCTACAGTGCATGAAGAATATTCAGCAGCGTGTGTCGATCAACTTCCTTCCAATTCAGAAGGATATTTGTAGTCATGTGATCACTGATAAGCAATGGCTGCAAGAGAATGTACTGTGTCTGTTGAGTAACGCTGTCAAGTATTCTAATGGAGGGTCTGTCCAGGTCAAGATTTCGTTGGAGAAGCAATACACTTGTTCGAATGATGACCACAAAGTTGTAAAAGACTCCAAACCTTCTAACATAGATAGTTTGGATTTGATTTCTCCTTCTTTCTCGCAATATTCTCACGGAGGAAATTCTGTGGCCAGAAAGAAGATTCATCCCGATCCAGATCAACCAACAGAAGTTGCGAAATCGGTGACCGTTCTTCGTGTAGAAGTTGAAGATGAAGGAATTGGCATGTCTGAACAAGCTATGACCTCTCTCTTCTCAGCTTTCAAGCAGAACCAGCACTTGGCTGGAGGAACAGGATTGGGTTTATTCTCTTTAGCTAAACGCATGGAAGCGTTGCAAGGTCGTTGTGGTGTATCTAAACGTCGAGATGGAAAGCGTGGCTCGTTGTTTTGGTTCCAGTTTCCTTATCGTGAAGATGTGATAGCGTATGAAAATTGGATTGCTTCGCAATCTGACCACAATTTCAGTGTTGTCACCAAGCCTGGAATGATCAGAATTGTCTCTCATGGGGAATCGTATGATGAGAAGATTGACAGTGTTGCTTGTTCTCTCTCGGCGCCCACTGTGGAAGATTCCTTCTCCGATGTCGTGCTGACCAAGAAGCCATCCCCTTCCTGCCATTCCTTTGATTCCTTTAAAGACATGAAAGTGCTGTTGGTAGAGGATAGTCCGTCTATTAGCAAGATCACTTCCATGTTACTTCGCAAGAGTGGCTTCCAAGTGGAAGTTGCTGAAAATGGCGCTGAGGCCTTGGATAAGATTCAAAGCTCTTTACGGAATCATGTTTTAAATGAACATGGTGTAGCGGGGAAATCAATTTGTTGTGATGATGAAGATGATAATTGTTGCTTGCGAGCCTTCGATTATATTTTGATGGATCTCCAAATGCCTGTGATGGATGGTTTGGAAGCAACTCGTCGTTTGCGTGATTTTGAGAATCATGGCAATATGAAATGTGATAGCTGTCCCTTTATTAATAATACGAACTATATCCATGGAGCAATGGAGAAATGTAGTTGTAGTAGTGATTTTATGTGCAAGAAGAAAGTATTTCACCACAAAGTGATCGGTGTGTCTGCTAATGAAGATGAAGAGACCCAAAAGGCTATGGTAGATATAGGATTTGATGCTTGTTTGTCAAAGCCATTCTCCATGGTAGCCTTCACGAAATTGATTTCCACTATCGATCAGTCTCCCCTTTGAAGTATTACTTGAAAGTAATATTTGTTGGTGGAGATGATCTATCTGACTCGATCTATCAAGATATCTCTATTCTGTGTCCATAACAAATCTTAAACCTCATGGGATTTTCTTGCTCTCTTGCAATGAAAATGGGAGAATAGAAGATTCTATCCTTCGCGGAGTATTTATCTTTGTTTGTTTTTCTGTTCCTTCTTGTGTCTCAAGTGCTATTCTGTTGATTCGCTTTGAGGTTAAAGCGTTATCTATCTCTTGTCTCCCAACCCGACAATGTGAAAGTGTTGACGCTTACTCTTCGATCAACCTTATCCTTTTTAAATTCTAAGTTTGTTTTGCTTTGTGCTTGATCTGGAATCCTGATGGATTGATCTGTCTATCCCTCCTCTGAGATTTTGATTTTGAAGGTTGCATAGTTGTTTTGGTTGTTTGGATATGCAACCAGGTACGTAAGTTAAATTGATCAAAACGACCTTCAACCTTCAACCAATCATCTCGTAATAATAGCTTCCCACCTCTTCCTAATAATAGCTCGCATGCGGAAGTCATTCAGGCCCTAGTTAGCGGTCTGCTCATTGAAAAGAAAATGGGCTGTCATTTCTCCATAGCCTGGATATATTTCCACTTGCTATTGTTGTTTATCTCGATTTTCCCCTTGAAATCTTTCCAACACCCTTACCTCACTTCCCTTTCTCGCCAGCATGTATCAAAAGGTTCGCCTGTCTTTCGCCTGCAGGCCAACAATCCGAATAAATCTCCAAATGCAGTGGAAAGAGTTCTGCAACAGAGAAGGCCCTCCTCTCATCTCACTGGTGTAAATTCTGAAAAGAACTTAACCATAATTGGCAACGAGATGAAGATGGCTCAAAAAGAAGATAATAAGGTTCTCTTCCCTGAACTTGAACAATCGGGTATTGATGAGAAAGCGCTACGTGCTTCCCCCTTTGGCAAAGTTCTGTTTGCTGTTTTGGATCGACTCTTCCCCGTTTTCTCGGAACCCAACTGGTTCGATGTTTATGACCCACCTCTCACCACAGAAGAGAATCTTGCATTGCCTTACTTTGATGGATATGACTTTGCAAATTCATCCTGGACGATCTACGTGCGTCATCGATTTGGTGCATGGAATTGGTTGGATCGCATGGGATTAGTTCCCCAAGCAACACAACGAGTCTTCCTTCGTCCTGATGGAAAAACGTGCTGGTCTGATGGATACTATGGCGATTGGTACATAAATCCAGCCATTAACTACTTCCAAATTGAGAAGCATTTTGGTCGTGGATTCGGATATACTCAATATCATCGTGGTATTCGTGTCTATCAGATCCAACGATGGCATTATGAGGATAGTATAGGAAGATATTGGCAACGTGGTTTGCGATCGTATCTGCGCAATGAGACTCAGTTTTGGGCATTTGAAGGACGAGTATGGGGCAGTGCCGTCAAATGGAGACCTTATCCACGTGACCAGGGCAAATTTCTCGCTATTCGTGATGGTGCTAATCTGACTGAGATCTTTGGTCGACTTCAAGATACTCCTTGGCAAGCTCGCTTTGAGCATGCGATGTCATTACCTTTTTATCAAGCACACCCAGATCAGTTAGAAAGGATAGAAGATAATTTTGACTTCTATTATCGTAACCTGCTTGGTAGTGAAATAAGATAATGATTGTGATCAAGGCAAAGAAAGTGATTAGAGAGGATTGTGTGAGGAGAAACGTCGAATATGTAATGGTACATTTTGTTAAAGAAATGCTTGAAGCTATGAGGTAATAGTAGCTTGTTAGCTGTCCTTAAAGAAAGGGCAAGAGCTTGTTTGGAGTCTTTTCTTGATAGTCAGCATATTCCTAAAGAGCATGACATTCTCTTCATAAATATCATGTCATACATAAAACAATTAGAAATAAAACTCACCGGATGAGCCTCCAACAATTTCTTTTCTTCCAAAGAAGCCTTGTAGTTCTGTCCGTTATCATTATCAACCAATCAACATTGTTAGATTGCTCGACATATGAACTATATGTAGTTAGATGTCTTACCAAGACAACACCGAGGGCAAGAGTCAAGACTAATTTACTTGCACTATCAGAAATTATGGAAATTCCTAAGGACGATAGAATCAAGCCAGCATACATGGGATGACGCACGATCTGATAGACTCCTTTGGTAACCAGCTCATTATCAAGACAAGGAGTAACAAAGGGAGAAGTGTTCTCTCTTAAATCACTGGATCCTCCAAGGATAAAATAAGCTCCAGCCAGTAGTGTAAGCCATCCACTCAAGTGGATTAAACCGGAGATCAAGCCAGGTACACCCAACAAAACAAAAAGGAAAAGGGTCATTTGAGTGAGAAACCAAACTTCACCTCGTTTACCCACTTCTCCTTCACCAAGATTTTTAAGAATACTCGAAGAAGAAATTCGAAGAGACTCCATGAAGTCAGCCACTGCTTGACCACGACTTTCTTCATCTTGTAATGTCTTCGCCAACTGTGCAGTTTGTTCTTTCAGACCATCAATTGTGTATCGAACTGACTCTGGTAAGTCATCGAATTGCTTGGCATATAGACGACTAGATTGTGAAAGATATGGTTGAAGTGAGGAAGTTTTCAGTGAGGGATTAAAACGAAGTTGTGTAAGGGAGTGATGAGTAGTGGAGGTCCAAGAATAAGATGATTGAATGAATAGAATGAAAGTAAACAGTAGACAGAATACCATATCAACAATGGATTTCATTTCCTTGCCTAGTTCTTTGATAACTTTCTTGTTCTATATTCACAGGATCTCCGGATCTGTTTGTTCAAGACCAAAGATTGAAAAGTTCAACTCCCCACCCATCGGGCATGTTAACTATTCTTACGATGCGTGAAATAATCTTAACTTAACGTGAACTTAACAGACTCGAGTGCGGAGTGGACGTGGTCTTCCCTTCTTCCTGCTGCAGCTTTGGCATCATATTTGTGCTTGCAAAGGAATTATCAATCATGCAAGTTTTCATTGTTCTTGCCATTCTCTTCCTCTTTGCTGGTCATGTTGTTGAAGCATTTCGACCATTAATGAATAAAAAGACCTTTTCTAGCCGTTTAATGGTAAGTTATCATCGATTGATGCAATTCTGCAATTGCTTCTACTAGTCACAAGAAAGGACAGCCATGCTTATATTGATCACTGCCAATCTGTATATAGTACTCAGTTCGTATTGTGAACAATAAGAAGAAGAGTGACGTCACCATCGAAGTGCCACCTGGCAAGATCATTCTTGATGTAGCGGAAAGTCAGACTACCTCTGTCCCATATTCTTGTCGTGCTGGTTCTTGCTCTACTTGCATTGGTAAGTTGAAGTCTGGTACTGTTGATCAAAGTGGTCAGATCTTTCTCAATGATAAGCAGGTCAGTACTTCCTTTAATCAAGATATAACCCTCTATGATCCGTATGATTCATGATGAGCTCTGGTGTTATGTTGTCTTAATGCAGATTGAGCAAGGGTATGTGTTGACTTGTGTGGCTGTTCCTACTTCAAATGTCGAAGTTGAAGTTGACGTTGAGGACACCTTCTACAATGAGAACCCTGACTTCTCCGCTTAAATGAGGGTGAGGTGATATAGGAGTAGCCCAACACTGTAGTCTAGATCCGCTACAAACTAGTGCATTACGAAATGTATTTCATTGAGATTGGTCTATTAAATTATAACTTAGGGAACAAACCACGGCACATAAGATACGTGGTCGACCACTCAATCAAGTCTTCTCATCGGCTGCATAAACAAGTATACTACTCTTAGCATAAAGGCTACCAGACCGTTATCTTCTCTTCTTCTTCCTCCTCGTCCTGTTTTTACACATAGATTGTGTCACAATATCCTGCAGGCTGGACTGGTGCAGATTGAATGCCTCTGTTCACTAAGCGGCAACGTTGAGACAACAAACGTGGCAAAGCATCAGTGGCGCTGAGAGTCTGTTGGCTGTCTGACCATAATCTCTCGGCAACAGCTGAGGTGCGAGGGTACAGGTTGCTCTCAATGTTTCTCTCGTCGATATACTCAGACCACAAAGCCGCTTCACCACCGATGATGTTATTCATCTGACTCTGACTCAATCCACTCGTTGGTTCGTAACCGTACATCACCTGCCAGGTATTGGTGGCAATGTTCAAATACCAATAGTTGGATGGAGAAGCAATAACGCGATATCCAGCACCAGTCAATTGAGAGATCATGCTAGAGTCAGTCCAAACCTGATAGATAGTGGAAGCAATGGGCAAGTTGCTGTTGGCAACGAAAACCTCTTCCCAATGAATAACAGAGCGGATCTGCTGGCTAGTTCCCAAAACATTGTTGTCCACAATCTTCACAAAGTAGGTTAGCAAGGCATCATAAGACTTGATTCCATTGGCTTGCATGAATGCGACGATACTTGAATCATTCTTCCAGCATCCATAGACAACCTCATCACCACCCAAGTGAATCAAATGGCTGTTAGCAGCCTTAGTGACATCACCAAGAATGTGCTGGATAGTGATATAGGTCTCGTCCAAGGTAGGGTTGAGGGCGAAGTCATTAATGTTGTAGTAGTATTTCGCGAAGCAATCGGCCATAACAGAAACCTTGCCTTTGGTCCACCCTGCAGCATGCCCAGGAATGTCAATCTCTACAATGACTTCCACACCACGTTCGAAGGCATACTGAGTAATATCCTTCACATCATCCATACTGTAGATCATAGAAGGGGAGAAAGCACCTTTCACCATGGTAGGTTCAGAAGGAGTCTATACAAAAACATACATGTCAACACTTGTTAGATGAATCAGCATCACAGGGCGGGTGAGGAGGGAATGCCTTACATCAAGAGGGAATGACTCAGCATCAACAACATGCCAATGCAAAACATTTAGTTTATTCATAGGCATGGAAGAGATAACACGTTTAATCTCAGACACAGGAAGGTAATGACGTGCAGTATCGATCAATAAACCACGATGACCATAGCGTGCCTTGTCAGTGACCGTCACAGGAGCACTGGTGACCAAGACATCACTACCATTGTCACCACCACGACTTAATAACTGACTAAACGTCTCTAATCCACGAAGCATACCCCAGGTCGTAGCAGCTTGAATCGTACAGGAATCCGTATTAACTTGCAAGTCATAGGATTCATCACTTCCAATGACTTCTTGAGGAATGGATGTCTCTGACACAGTTAAAACACAGCTTTTTAAGGAGCCAGTAGCAGTCTTTGGTACAGCAATTAATTGTAAATATCTTTCCATGGCAGAGTCCAGGATAGTATTAGAAGACAAAGTCGTCTTCAAGGTGAAGGAAAATTGTCCATCTAAAGTAATTTTCTTATCCCCGGAAGTGACTGACCATGGTAAAGGCCAAAGAGAAATCTCTGCTTGAGAGATAAGGAAAAGACTGGAAAGTTGTAATAAGAACAAGAACTGCATCGCCATTCTCATTCACTCTGTCTGTCCCTGTCGTTCTCACCGTCAAGACAAAACTTGGACCGTGCACACCATACCACACTTAATGGTGGAGTTTTTATGATGAATTCTAAGTTTTAACTGAGAATTTATCACTTACGATCGATCACTTCTTTCCGTCTGAGGGCAGGCAGATAGGTATGAACAGGAAGGAGTCTTGCCAAGATTAATGCTTTCTCGAGCTCTTCTACACATGGCACTCTTCTAAAACACTAACTCCTGCTCTGGAACTAGAGCAAATAAGTGACAGCCAGGCAAAGGCGAGTTTAAACTCGGAGTTTTGAAGTTTGACTTCATGGCACCGGATGTGTTTACAACCAAGAGTTAACAACCACCATTCAATAACAACATATCATACCAAAGTAAGTGGCAGCTTCCAACAAATACCAACCAACTATGTATTCTTCATCGCATCTTCTAAGACGATGATTCCTTATTAGCCAATCGAGGAGATCTTCTAACCCGTACTTCCTCAATCGCAGAGATCTGCGAATCCACATTATCCCTGACTTTACCTGCCTTTCTACCAGAACTGACTTCTGTTGTCATTTCAGATGGTACAATTTCTTTACTGCTCGATCTATTCTGGCGTTTCTTGACAGTCTTGGAAGAAGCACCACCATCCTCATTTTCCTCTTCTTCTTTACCAGAGGACGTGGTGGTGGCTATCTTGGTCTCTTCGGATGACCTTGACTTTCTCTTGCGTTTGCCATTGCCTTCACTTGGCGTTTCCGCCTGTTCTATTATCTTGTCTTTCTTTTCATTCTTCTTCTCTTGTGCTTCCAATGCACGTTGAACTGGTGCATAAGATCTACGATGTATTTCACAAGGTCCTAACTCCATTAATAATCCACGATGTTCAGGTGTAGGATATCCTTTATGTTTCATAAAATTATATTGAGGATATTTCTCATGTAAAGAGATCATCAAGTGATCTCTTGTCACTTTTGCAATAATTGAGGCAGCAGCAATGGAATAGATTTTTCGATCTCCTTGAATAATAGCCTTACTAGCAACGGATAGACCAGTAGGCAGTTTATTACCGTCTACAAGAGCCATGATTTGATCTGTAGGAGGAGATGGTATAGACATGGCGAGAAGTTGTTGAATGACATCTTCACATGCTCTTTTCATCCCTTGCAATGATGCTTGTAAGATATTAATTTCATCAATTTCTTCATGAGAGACAATACTAACAGCATATTTCACATTTGGATGATGAATTAACTTGTGATAGAGGTCTTCTCTTTCTTCTTCATTTAATAGCTTAGAGTCAGCAATTCCAGGAATTGTTGTATTATTTTCTTCTTCTTCTTCTTCTTGTTCATCTTCCATGGTAGTCGAGGTAGTCGTTGTACTACTACCAGGGGAGAGGGTAGTAGTAGGGAGGAAGCAACAAGCAGCAGCAACAACTGGACCAGCTAACGGACCTCTACCTGCCTCATCCAGTCCAATAATCCATCCATACTGTGCACCTGCTGCTTCTCTCTCCACTGCACGAGATAATGATTTGGCATCATTTGACTTGGTTGTGGAGGAAATAGGTTGGCTTGTATTTGACGTCTTTCTTTTCGCGGATACCATAGTAACTGCCAAGCGCTTTATTATTGATATAAAAGGCGTTGGTCTGTATCGGCAGGTCTGTATTGGTTTAAAAATGATGGGTTGTGGTGAACGATGATGATGAGGTAGTTTATGGAAGAAACTTTGACTAGCTCTGAGCATCAATAAGACGATCAGACAAGTCAGTATGTTCGCTTTCCTTCCAATCTCTTCAATTTTTACCGAGATAGGATAAGGCTACACTAATTTCAAATCAAATCAAACGCGGTGTTGCGATGCGCTTTTTGCCATGTTTTACCCCAAGGTAAAAGGCTTTTACCACATTGTGTGGTGTGAAGTTAAGACACTCGCACCAAAGTAACCGTTGCTGGCTGGCCGTTAGTGGACGCACCGCAGTGAATCAAATCAATAACAACCAAAAGAAACAAGAAGACCATCATTCCATCGTGTAAAAGACGAGATGGAACGAGTTGCCTCTACACGTAGTACACGACCGACTACTTCGACTGGTTCTAATGACTCTCTCAAAAGAAAGTCAGGAGATCTTGACGAAATCAATGACGAAAACGTGAACAATAACAACAATCCTGTCCCCAAAGTCTCAGCCAATAGTAAGCGGTTAAAGACATCTGATGACGCATCTGTTAAGTCGTTATCTTCGACAACGGGAAGCAAGGTTGGATTGTCGAAGTCAAGTGCTCTACCTCGTCTCGCCACACGTCGTTCGGTCGTCACTGGAACACCCGCGGGTAATAGTGCTGCTTCAGCTGCTACTACAGCCGCTTCAGCACCAACTCCCTCCACTGTTGTAGTACCTACCACAGTCAGTGCATCGACTGTTCCCCCCACCACACCTCGTCGTGGTCGATCTGCAGCAACTGCAATGCAAACACCCGCAAACATGAAAGCTGGGTCGTCCATTCAATTGAATGCGATGCTTCAAGAGACACTCTCTGAGTTATCCTTTTCCACTCTACGTGAGAAGATTGAAGGTTTGTTTCAATCGAACAATGATCGTCTAACCTCTATTGTCAATGCCATGAAATGTAAAACCAAGTATGATAAAGACAAACAAAAGAAACAAGAAGTCGCTGTGAAGGATCTTAAAGATCTTGTCCTCTCAACGAATGAAGATCTTCAAGGAGCTATTGAAGGTTGTCGTGAAGTGGATCGTAAGTTATCCACAGTGTTAGCACGACAAATTACACAACGATTAGAAGATATGCATAGTATGGCTTCACTTCGTGAGAAAGAGAAAGAACTTCATCAAGTCAAGGAGTCTATGGTTGAAGAAAGAGGAGAGTTTAAAAACCAACTGTTACAGCAGCGTTTAGATTATGAAGATCGTCTTCATCGTCTAGAAGCAAATCAGCTGTCCTTGAGTAGTGATCTAGCAGCCAAGGAGAAGGATATTCTCCTCTTAGAGAATCAGTTAGCTGCCCTTAAACATGATTATGAAACTGCGGTTAAAGAAGGTTCTGCTCTAGCTGATCAGGTAATGACCATGTAATGATGATTATTGTATTTTCATGCACAGTTAGAGAAGCAATGTGATATGATTACGATTGTCATACTGCTTCCGTTGCTAGTGCTAGAGAGAAAGTGTAGTGAAGGTTATAATGGATCATCACGAAGCAAATCGTGTTGTGTCCTTCGCGCCTTTACACATTATTAACTCTTTGCGATGTGTGTGTGTGTATGTATATGGTGCTGTACAGTATATGTTTGATTGCACAGTTAGAGAAGCAATGTGATATGATTACGATTGTCATACTGCTTCCGTTGCTAGTGCTAGAGAGAAAGTGTAGTGAAGGTTATAATGGATCATCACGAAGCAAATCGTGTTGTGTCCTTCGCGCCTTTACACATTATTAACTCTTTGCGATGTGTGTGTGTGTATGTATATGGTGCTGTACAGTATATGTTTGATTGCACAGTTAGAGAAGCAATGTGATATGATTACGATTGTCATACTGCTTCCGTTGCTAGTGCTAGAGAGAAAGTGTAGTGAAGGTTATAATGGATCATCACGAAGCAAATCGTGTTGTGTCCTTCGCGCCTTTACACATTATTAACTCTTTTGCGATGTGTGTGTGTGTATGTATATGGTGCTGTACAGTATCTATTTCTTCACTGACTTTTCTGTTGTTCTCTAACTCAAACCTTGTTCTTCTTTTAGCGCGCGGAGAGTGTTGCATCTCGTTATGAATCAGATATGTCTTCCCTTCGCGAAAGTCTCAGTAATTTACAAACAGATTATAAGACTCTTCTCAATGAGAAAGAAGAACTTCTACAGAAGTATCGATCTCTATCAGAAGACTTAATGAAAGCAACCATGTCTAGAGAATCGTCTGATAAAATCTCTTCCAAACAACAAGAAGATCTTGATCGTTTGAATGCTGAAATTACTCAACTTAAGAATCAATTAAATCAAAAAGATGATGATTTGAGAGCTGCTATGTCTTCCTTACGAGAAATGCAAAAGCAAGCACAAGAAGAAAAGACATCCTTTTGGACTGAGTTTACTACTTTACATAATAAACTGCAAGCTGCAGAAGAGGAAAGAAGAGGATTAATTAGTCAATTAGCAGAAAAGAAGGAAGAAATTGCTCTCTTACAAAGAGATCTATCTCAACTTACTACAACCAAAAGTGAATTAGAGGAAAAGCTAATACAACAACAAGAAGAAGCTTTTTCTTCTCGTGATTTAATTGTTCAATTAGAGATTGAAAAGAAATTACGTATTAAATGTGAAATGCATGAAGAGAATGAACGACGTGAACGAACTGCTGCTGTAGCACAACTTATGGCAGTTCAAGCAGAAAGTGCAAAGAGAATTAGTGAAATTGAACAACATTCTATGGAAATAGAAAGTCAATTAAGAAATGAACTGTCCTTATTAGAAGAAAATAAGAATAGTCTAGAAGATGAAAAGAAAGCACAAAGTGATCGTATTGTTGGATTAGAGAAAGAAGTGGAACAATTACATAAGTCTTTATCAATTCATAATCCAAATAATCAACCACTTTCTTTATCATTAGAAGAGTTTTCAAGAGCTTCAGGAGAAGTAGAAGTATTAAAAAGACGTTTAAAAGAAGCACAAGATGCTGCAGAATATCAAGTACAGACTCTTAATAAACAACTTGCAGATGTGGAAAGTAAATTGAATGTTTCGGAAAGTCAACGTAGACGTCTACATAATCTTGTACAAGAATTACGAGGTAATGTAAGAGTATTTGCAAGAGTTAGACCATTCTTGCCATCGGATAGTGCAGATAATAGTATGACATCTCCTCCTGAGCCAATCATTACAGCTCGATCTGAGTTAAATCTCTTACAACTTCCTCCTCCACCAACTCCTCTCACAGCTACATCTCGATCTCATGATGAATCTCCCGCAGCAGGGGAAACATTTACCTTTGACAAGGTGTTTGGACCATCTACTAGTCAAGACTCTATCTTTGATGAAGTATCTGAATTTGTTCAAAGCGCACTCGATGGATATCAGGTAGTCTATGACACTATTCTTCTCTATGAAATCTCACCAATTACTCTCTAATAATCAACCCTGTGTTTCATTGCTTTAGGTTTGCTTGTTCTCCTATGGTCAAACAGGATCAGGAAAGACCTTCACTATGAATGGTTCAGGCAAGGGTAAAATGCGTGGAATTATACCACGTGCTATGGAACAAGTCTCCAATTATCGTAAAGCTTTGGAAGAAAAAGGATGGAGATTTAAAATGGAAGTCTCCTTTCTTGAAATATACAATGAGACCATTCGTGATCTATTACGTCCAGATGAACAACCATCCACCAAACATGAGATTAAACGTGATTTACAAGGAAATCTCTTTGTTTCTGATTTAACAAGAATTACTATTTTAGATACAACAAAAGAACGTCAAAGTGAAGAAGATGAAGAAAAAATCTTAGAAAATGTTATGGAAACTGCTGGACAACATCGTTCTGTTTGTAGTACCTTGATGAATGATCATTCTTCTCGTTCACATGCTGTGTTCACTTTACATCTGACAGCTATTCATAGTTGCCAAGGTATCTTATTGAATGGTAGCTTAAATCTGGTTGATCTGGCAGGCTCAGAAAGATTAGATCGTTCTGGAGTGACTGGACAGGCATTGAAAGAAACTGTGGCGATCAATAAATCCTTGTCATCATTAGCTGATGTATTCAATGCCTTGGCAAAGAAACAACCTCATATTCCTTATCGTAACTCCAAGTTAACACATCTCTTGCAGCCTTGTCTTTCAGGCGATGGCAAGACCTTGATGGTAAGTGATATTGTGTTTACCACAATAAATGATATAAATAACATGTCATAATGTATGACATAGATTGTCAATCTGAGTCCAACTGAAGAGTCTTATTGTGAGTCCCTTTCTTCTCTTCGATTTGCTAGTCAAGTTAATCAATGCGAGTTGGGCAAACCTAAGAGACGGTTGAAGGATATCTCCTCTTGTTCTTCGGGAGGAATCTCTGCAGCCACCGCATCCACCCCTGCACCACCTGCCACTCCTGTTGCCGCAAATAACAGCAACAGTAACAATACTCCGTCATTCTCTTCTTCCTTACAAGAGCCTCTTAGTGCAAGAAAGATGGCTGTCCTGTCCTCTCAATCCAATTTGTCTGCTTCTCTCTCCAAGCTGGATGAGTTGAAAGAATTGGTTACCTCTTCTACAGACGGTCAGAATGCAGTAGGGAAGAGCAAGTCTGAGAAGGTGGCTACCACTGCTGGAAGTTCTTCACTGTTGAAGAAGAAGGCTCCTCTTGCTAGTAGTACCACTACAAGCAGTGTTGCAAAGGCGTCTAGTCAGTCGCTGAAAGTCAGACCACCTTTGAGAAAGTAAAATAGGTATAGTATTGTGCAGTGTTATGTCTATATTATGCTGTACACACTACTGTACTATAATGCCTGGTGAGATGAGATGTACGATATATCTATGCTATACTATGCTGTTCTAAGTATAGGAAGTGTGACGAAACCTCTTTATCAGTTAATTCTAACACCCATTGTGTGTATGGTATAAACAACAAAAATGACTTTACTAGAAATCATCACCATTAGTACTATCATCATGATCACCATCATCTCCCTATAATTATTTGATTTTCTTTAAACACGTCAAATTTGGAAGCGAAAAGCAAAATGTGGTGCTCAGTGCTCACACACCAACTTCCGAAAACCGAAAACGGCAACATGTCACATGTAAGGTTTCACCACCATATCTATCAAACATCAATAACTCGCAGCACCTCTCCAAATGACCTTGCTTGCAATTTTGATCTTTTTTGGTCTTATTTTGGCCATTGTCCAATCATCCTCTATGCTTAACAAGCGTTTCGAAATCTCATCTTCGACAGAGCATCGTTCTTCTCCCTTTCAACCTATGAATGCTGTTGGTCCTTTTCCAGATAATCCAACCTATATGTCAATTGAAGAATTCTCAGATACTAACTGTCAGAACAGATTCATAGTTGAAAACATCGTCTTGAACGTATGCCTGGCTAATGAGAAGGGATCTATCAAGTACTCATGTGGTAAAGAAACACTTCCTTCTGTTATATGGCTTCATTACCTTTTGCTTTGTTGTTTAACTCTTTTGCTATTACTACTACAGAGAATGGTATTCCCTATCTTCAAAAATACGATGATCTGATTTGTGATACTTTGACATCAAAAACTAACAACAATGGCGTTTGTAGCACCAGTTTGGATGGAAAATCTTACAAGTGGAGCTGTGATGTTACTAGTGCCTACGACTATCCGGAAGGCAACTATTTTGTGTACACGTAAGGAAGAACCCACTGCTCTTCTCTCTCCAAGCTTTCTTTCACTTCTCATGTACTCTTTCTTCTGTCTATGTTAGAATGCATCAATCCGACACTTGTGACGCGGAGATTCTTGAGACTACTGCCTTTGTGAATGGATATTGTTTTCGTAGTGGTGGAGCTTCATTCATGTATAAATGGCCTTATTTCTATTATTATTCGAATTCGGGTAAGTGTCAGGGATACGGTTATCCGACTGATCAATCTTTGGGTGGCTGTACGCCAAATGGAAACAATGACGATGACTACGTGGACTACGGTGCTTATCATTCCTCTTCCAATGTAGTGGTGGATGGTGATGATGACAAAAGTGATGATTCTCTGAGTGGATGGAAGATTGCTGTGATTGTGTTGTGCTTAGTCGCTGGATTTGTTCTTATTGCTGGACTAGCATATTATTTCTTTGTCGTGAAGAAGTCAGTGCCCATGAGTTCTGTAGTCAAGGTCGATGATCCCGACTTATTATAAGATCCATTAAAGTCAACTATTTTGTTCAAAGTATGTTGGTTGCTTTATCTAATAAATCCCATAGCAATATATATCTTCTTTCCGTTGATGCAGATTAATAATATAATTTCGTTATGTCAAGTTGTAGCTTACATGTAGTATGCCTTCATGACAGTAGTAAAGTAGTGATGACTGATTAACAAGATAAGTAAAGTAATAAATAATAATAATAAAGTAATAATAAAGTTTAGTGTAATGCGATTGCCACACACACACACACACACACACACACACACACGAAAATTAGCATTGAACATCCGACCCCTTCTACCATCTCTTCAAACGCCCTTGTTTTCTGCTTAGCGCTTCCAGACAACAGAGGCATTATGTAGGGAAGATGGAAAGTCCTTCCCTTCATTCTATCTCTGTAGCATTCTATGTGTGCAATGGGCATCAAAAGTTAACGCCATACAAAGTGACAAAGCACCAACAAAAAAGTCGCTTTTTTGTTGTTGAATGTTGGTGGAAAAGGCATCGAATCTTCGTAGAAAAGAAACTGCATGGAAAACGGACTTTTGTGATGTTATCTTCACAAAAACGCTCTCTGGAGATTCCAAATACAGAGAGAGGAATTTGAGAAATACAGCACAGCACAGAGTGGACTATAGCAGATCACAGAACAAATCCGAAATATCAAAAGATATAGATTTATTGAATATCATCTATCAAACATCTGCAGCTTTCATCACTACTTGTATAAATGAACTTATTTGCTGCCGTTATCTCTTTCGTTTGCACTGTCCTTGTATTAGCCACTGCCCAATCATCTTCTTTGTTTAACAAGCATTTCGATCTCTCATCTTACACAAAGCATCATTCTTCTTCTTCCTTTCAACCTATGAATGCTGTTGATCCTTTTCCAAATAATCCAACCTATGTGTCTATTGAAGGATTCTCAGATACTAATTGTCAGAATGCGTACAAGGTTGGAAACATCGTGTTGAACGTATGCCTTGCTAATGAGAAGGGATCTATCAAGTACTCATGTGGTAAAGCACTTCTATATGGCTTCATTACCTTTTGCTTTGTTGTTTAACTCTTTTGCTATTACTTTACAGAGAATGGTATTCCTTACCTTCAAGAATACGATGATCTGGCTTGTACTACATTGACATCAAAAACGTCCAACAATGGTGCCTGTATTGCCACGCCGGATGGAATGTCTTACAAGTGGAGCTGTGACGCTACAAGTGCTTATGACTATCCGGAAGGCGATTATTATGTAATGACGTGAGGAACAATTTCATTGCCTTTCTCTTCACTTCTTATGTTTACATCTGCATTGTTCTTCTGTTTGTGTTAGGACATATCAATCCAACACTTGTAACGCAGAGATTATTGAGACTATTGCCATTTTGAATGGATTCTGTTTCCCTGGAGAAGACACAAATTCCTACATGTGTCAATGGCCTTACATTTATAGTTATCCGAACTCACTGAATTGTGAGGGATTTAAAGATCGCTCAGATCCTGCATTTACTTGTCCGTTGATTGAGCCAACCGATGGTGATGACTACGTGGGCTATAATGCTTATCTCTCCTATTCCAATGTAGTGGTGAATGATGATGACAATAGTGATGATTCTCTGAGTGGATGGAAGATTGCTGTGATTGTGGTGTGCTCGGTCATTGGGTTTGTTCTTATTGCTGGTGTAGCGTATTATTTTCTTGTCATGAAGAAGAAGTCTGAGCCCATGAGCTCTCAAGCCAAGGCTGATAATCTGGAGGTAATATAAGACTATCTAAGTAATCTATGATGTATGTATCTAAGTATGCTGGTATATTGTTGTGGCATGCTTTATCTAGTGAATCCCATAGCAGTATATATCTTCCTTCCATTGATGCAGATTGGTAATACTAGTATAAGCATATTTATATTATAATTTGTAATGTTGTGTAGTAGCTTACCTGTAGTATGCCTTCATGACATTAGTAAAGTAATGATGACTCACTTGAGAGTGATTAACAAGATAAGTAAAGTAACTGTCTAATGCGATTGACACACACACACACACACACACACACACACACACACACACACACACACACACACACACACACACACACACACACACATCCTTCCTTCTTCTCAAATCATCCAATTTCCTCCTGCCGCCTCTGTCTGATATTATTGCTGTCCATATATTGGAAGAATGCGTCGATGCAATCGCTACTCTCGTCCTTTCTACTCTTTTCTGAGTCGTTTGAATAAACAATCATGTCAAGAGAAATTTTCTTTTCCATTGCAAGGGTCGTCCACATCATCGGTAGTATCTTTATCAGCACCTGCACCAATACTACCAGTTCCACCAGGATTAGCAGCCACTTCTTCTCTCGAGCTGTACATCTCTTCCTCATCAACTTTGAGTTTCTCTTTAGCTACAACCGCATCCTCTTCTTCAATCTCTTCACACACCCCAGTTCTCACATTGGTCAAAACCAGAAAATAGAAAAGTACGGAGGTGGACACGAAAACAGCGGGGCACTGGAATATAATTCCAGTCTCTAGATATCAGTCCCTTCTACCATCTCTCCAAAAGCGCTTGCCTTCTACTTAGCGGTTCCAGAGAAGAGAGGCATTCCGAAGGGAAGATGGAAAGTCCTTCTCTGCATTTCGTCTCTGTATCTGTGTATGTGCATCAACATCGCATCACTTTCAATTGCTGGTTTGTGTGAAGTTAACGCTTTACAAAGCAAATACAGCCTGCAAAAGCTCCGCTTTATTGTTCGAAACTACGTGCACTGTAGAAGAAACTACTTGAGAAACGGCGCAAAGCCGCTCTCCCGAGATTAAGCACAGCACAGCGACAATGTGGAGTGGGGAGCGGGGAGAAGGGAGAAGGGAGAAGGGAGAAGGGGTTCCAAGATCGAAAGATACAGATCTGTTGAATATCAGCTATCAAACATCTGCAGCTTTCACCACTACCATAATTGTCTAAATGAACTTATTTGCAACATTTCTCTCTTTTGTTTGTGCTGTTCTTGTATTAGCCACTGCCCAATCATCTTCTTTGTTTAACAAGCATTTCGAAATCTTATCTTCGAGAAAGAATCATTCTTCTTCTTCCTTTCAACCTATGAATGCTGTTGGCCCTTTCCCAGAAAATCCAGCCTATATGACTATTGAAGAATTCTCTGATTCAAATTGTCAGAATACATACTATCTTGAAAACGTCGTGTTGAACGTATGCCTTGCTAATGAGAAGGGATCTGTCAAGTATTCGTGTAGTAAGAAAACACTTCTTTCCATATTTCTCTATCAACTTTTGCTTTGTTGTTTAACTCTTTTGCTATTACTACTACAGAGAATGGTATTCCCTACCTTCGAAAATACGATGATCTGACTTGTACTACATTGACATCAATAACTTCCAACTATGGCGTCTGTACCACCACTTCAGAAGGATTGTCTTACAAGTGGAGCTGCGGCGCTACCAGTGCTTACGACTATCCGGAAGGCAATTATGTTGTGACCACGTAAGGAACAATTCATTGCTTTTCTCTTCACTTCTTATGTTTACATCTGTTTTGTTCTTCTGTTTGTGCTAGGACATATCGATCCAACTCTTGCAAGGCAAAGATTCTTGAGACAATGGCCTTTTTGAATGGATTCTGTTATTCTGGAGAAGGCAAATATTCCTCCATGTTTAAATGGCCTTATTTGTGTTCTTATCCGAATTCGCCGAACTGTGAAGGATCTGTAAATCGCCTTAATCTCTCTGGCTCTGAATGTCCGGCAACGGATCCGAACTATAGTGATGACTACGTGGACTACGGTACTTATTACTCCTTTTCCAATGTAGTGGTGGGTGATGACAATAGTGATGATTCTCTGAGTGGATGGAAGATTGCTGTGATTGTGGTGTGCTCAGTCATTGGGTTTGTTCTTATTGCTGGTGTAGCGTATTATTTTCTTGTCATGAAGAAGAAGTCAGAGCCCATGAGTTCTCAAGCCAAGACCAATAATTCTGAGGTATAAGATTGATCAAAGTCATCTGTTTTGTTCAAAGTATGCTAGTGTGGCATGCTTTATCTAATAAATCCCATAGCAGTATGCATATTCCTTCCATTGATGCTGCTTGATAATATAAGCATTTTAATAATATAATTTGTAATGTTGTGTAGTAGCTTACCTGTAGTATGCCTTCATGACATTTGTTAAGTAATGATGACTCACTTGAGAGTAATTAACAAGATAAGTAAAGTAACTGTCTAATGCGATTGACACATACGCGCACACGCTAATCTACGCCCATGTAAGTGGTGTCAAATATCAGACCCTTCTACCATCTCTCCAAATGAGCTTGCCTACTGTGCTGCTGCGGTTTGGATCAGGATTAGGATTATGTAGGGTTACTTCCTTCTTTTCTTCCCATGGAAACTGCCCTTCCATGGAAACTTCTCGTTCACCACACATCTTTATCAATCAACACACACAACGTTGAGGTTGATTGCTGACGACCACAAGTGCGTTTCAATAGAAAGGCTGTGGAAACTGCATTCCGTCCTTTAATCCGTTTCGGTAAAGTTACAAACCAGGGACCACCACAATAAACAAAACTAAAGTTGACTTTTGCGGTGGGGGATTAATCGAAAGTAGACTTTAAAATCAATAAATCAGACTTGAAGATCAGGTCTCGTCTCGGGTCTCGGCAGATCCAAGTCTCGATTGACCCAAAAGAAGCAGACCGATACCAATCCGCAGTTGCCACTTCCCAAAAAGGAACCCTTGCACCACATCTAAAACATTGGATATCCCTGGAATCTATCAAATATCTGCAGCTTGCAACACCTTTCCAAATGACCTTGCTTGCAATCTTGCTCTGTTTCGGTCCTGTTTTGGCTGCTGCTGCCCAATTATCTTCTTTGCTAAACAAGCACTTCGATCTCCCATCTTCGAGAGAGCATCATTCTTCTTCTTCCTTTCAACCTATGAATGCTGTGGATCCTTTTCCCGATAACTGTACCTATGTATCGTTTGAGCAATTCTCGGATTACGATTGTCAGAACAGACTCGCAGTTTGGAGCATCGTGTTAAATGTTTGCTTGGCGGATGAGAAGGGATCTATCAAGTACTCATGTGGTAAAGAAACACTTCTTTCTAATTGAATTTATCAACTTTTAGGTTTCTCTTTAACCCATTTACTATTTCTACAACAGAGAATGGCATTCCTTCCCGTCAACAATACAATGACCTGACTTGTACTACATTGACATCAACAACTAACAACAGTAACCAATGTAGCATTGATTCGAGTGGAATTCCTACCAAGTGGAGCTGTGATATTACCGGTGCTTACGACTATCCGGAAGGCAACTATTTTGTGAACACGTAAGGAAGAACCCTCTGCTCTTCTCTCTCCAAGCTTTCTTTCACTTCTCATGTACTCTTTCTTCTGTCTATGTTAGAATGCATCAATCCGACACTTGTAACGCGGAGATTCTTGAGACTACTGCTGTTGTGAGTGGGGTCTGTTTTCCAGAATATCCAAGTTCATTCATGGTTAAATGGCCTTATTACTATTATTATCCGAATTCGGATAATTGTGAGGGATCCAGCTATTTAACTGATCTATCTGCGAAAGGATGTATGACAGTTGAAAATACCGATTATGACGACTACGTGGGCTACGGTGCTTATCGTTCCTATTCCAATGTAGTGGTGGGTGGTGATGATGACAATAATGATGATTCTCTGAGTGGATGGAAGATTGCTGTGATTGTGGTGTGCTCAGTCATTGGGTTTGTTCTTATTGTTGGTGTAGGGTATTATTTCCTTGTCATGAAGAAGAAGTCAGAGCCCATGAGCTCTCAAGCCAAGGCTGATAATCTGGAGGTAATATAAGGTCGATCAAAGTAATCTATTTTGTTCATCATAGTATGCTAGTATGTTGTGGCATGCTTTATCTAATAAATCCCATCGCATTATCCATTGATGCTTAAAGTAGATTAATAATATAATTTGTAATGTTGTGTAGTAGCTTACCTGTAGTATGCCTTCATGACATTAGTAAAGTAATGATGACTCACTTG